>CATIWR010442465.1:0-10347 GCA_949677035.1 Omphalea diandra | reverse complement strand
TATATATATATATATATATATATATATATATAGTGATAATTTATGTTTTGTTACAATAGTATATATTTTTGGTAATGGATATATTTATCATAGTAAAAGATTCTTATAGTGATAACCATTGGGATATTGTCTTGACAGGTTTTTCACCCTTTCTTAATATCCCAATGGTTATCTTGAACACTTGGCATGTTATGGTTCCAGACTTGGTTCTCTCCATACAGCTGCAAAAGTTACGATTGCAACTGCAAATGCAAACGTCACCACAAATCACTCTGTATGACTTTCATGTCTTCCTTAGTTGGATCGCAGTTGTGATTTGCTCCACAAATTCGTCTAGTTCAAGTTCATCCATTCTTGTTGCAAGGTCGCAATCGTGATTTAGAGGTTTTTGACCGCAAATTTAGATGTCTTACTGAATGTTAGAGATTTAGTCTTTCATCCAACTTCCAATGCAAACCTAACTTAAAAACTGCAAAAACAACACTTAAACAAGATGTTAGTACCTATCAATCTTCATTATCAAGATAAAAAAAGGCTTTTGACTTAGGTTTGACCAACCTAGTCCAATAATCTCCCCCTTTTTTATTTTAATAACTTAGATTGATTTTACTAAAGAAAATGAATTACATGAATGGGAAGTTGAGATGGATAACATTTTTTAACAAAATACTTATTGAAAAACTAAGTTTAGGTTAGATTGCTCCCCGTTAACTTATACTTCCCTTAATTATATGTCATGCAATTTCTTTTACTAGTATTTCTCCCCCCCCTTTGACAAGATAAAAAAAAGAGTAGATTTTAAAATTTAAGTAAAAGTGCATAGGTGACAAATACATAAAACATAAATTGAGATAATAAATAGAAGAGCAATAACTCATCATAAACAAATTCATAAAACAAAAATTGCAAACAATTTTATTTATATAAATAAATAGAAATAGAAAAATATGGGATCACATACTTACAAAAAAAAAATAAAGAAAAGAAAATACTATAAGCCTAAGAAAGAACACTAAAAGATTGAAGAGCTATCATCATATCCAGAATCATCAATTTCTTCATCTGCACCTCCTCTTTGTGCTTCGCCCCCTTCCTCCACCTCTTGATCTTCTTCTTTTTCCAAAGTATCCTCCCAATCTTTAAAATCATGAAAGTGGCAAAGAGTAGCACCCACCTTCTCTTGAAGATCCACCAAATCACTATAGAGGTAGGAAAGTAGAAAAAATCTCCTCTTGATCATCCACATGACTTTGTCTAATTTTTTGTTTATTAAGGAGAGAAAGATGATAGAGGATTTGGTTTTAAGTTTAGGTTGGGGAGGTGGAATAAGTTGAGTACCCTCTTATATGGCAAGCCTCTTCCTCTTTAAGGCTTAAGAAGTTTCAAGCTTCTTAGCCCCAAAAGAACCCAAGGTATAGATATAAGAATCTGGATGTATAGCCTTAGCATTGATGAGGTAGGGCAAGTCAAGAAAGTTATGGGATGCCAAATATTTCTTTATGTGGAATTTTTCATTTTCCTCATTAAGTGCTCCCACATGTCTATAAATTGTTATGACATGAGAGGGTGGAAGGAATTGGCTCTTGGCCTTAGTACTCATATGAATCAATTGGTCCATAAGGTATTAGTCAATTTGGATGGGTTTGTTTTTGGTTATGCAAAAAAGAAAGGCGAGGTCCTTTTGAGAGAGCTTTTCATTTCCATCACCTCTGGCATTCACAGAAGATGTGATAATATGATGAAGGACCCATTTGGGAAGGGTCCGAATATATTTGGCTAAAGATGTTTTTAGATCATGTTTGGTTTCAATGGAAATTTCAGACAAGAATTCTGAGGAGATGATATCAAGTGCAGAGATGATGAAAGGAATATCATCTCCCACTTGAAGATTAAAAAGATTGGAAAGTTATTCAAAGGTGATAAAGAAAGGGGTCCCTAAAAGCTTGAAAAATCAACCCATACTAACCTATTCTAGATTCGTCTCTTTGGCTCAAAGTGATCGTGCACATAAACTCCCTAACGATTTCTTCGTAGTCTTCATCTCAGAAGATAAACTCGTTTTAGCCTAAATTAGATTGGTAGGGATGCATTTCATCCTTGACTCCTAGGGATTCAAGGAGAAAGGTTGTAGGAATCTTATTGGGTTGGATAATTTTGGAGGAGTTGGCTTTGTAGCAGTCCTTTTCTTTTTTGGTGATCCTTTTCATCAAGTGAAGGGCAAAAGGACTAGAGGGTTGGGCTATGCCTTTTCCTTTCTCTACTCTAGAAAGCTTTTTAGATGCCATTGAAAGAGTTTGAAGATTGTAAAAGGTTTGATATAAGAAAATGAAGAGAGATGAAGAGAATGTGTAAAAGTGACATGAAATACTATTATAAGGGTTTAAATAGGCAAAAATCTGGTGTAAAAATGGTAACAAATGGTCAAATTTGTAATCAATAAGGGGTGTCATCGGTAGGCAGTCAAATCAGTTAATGTTTGGCAGTTACTCTAATTTGCAACTGCGAACCTCAAGTCGCGATTGCTAATTACAAAAAAATCTGAGTAAAAGATAAGAATTCATCAAAAAC
The DNA here is from genome assembly GCA_949677035.1 of Omphalea diandra. NCBI lineage: Eukaryota > Viridiplantae > Streptophyta > Magnoliopsida > Malpighiales > Euphorbiaceae > Omphalea > Omphalea diandra. Next base: position 7,779 of record CATIWR010442465.1, on the reverse strand, counting down.
TGAATGAGTCAATGGTTAAACTTTAAATGTTGAAAAAATTCATGATAAGAGAATTAAAATAGTAATGGTGAATTTGATGTGTGATAGAAAGTTTGACAAGTGCCTGTAAATTGTGATCACAAATGGAAAGTAGCAACTGTGAATTATGAGGCAAGAAAAAAAATGAATAAGAGATAAGAATTGACCTTCCTAGTTGTGATCCACTTAATTTATTGATGCTTAATTCATGCAAATTGATATTGAGAAGCACATTTGCATAAAGAATTAAGATATCCAAAGAAGTATAGTTCATATTTATCAAATACCACATTCAATTACTCAAAACAATACACAAAATAAAGAACATTATAAAAGATCTGATTTTCACTCGAGGGAGCTAGATGGAGCTTCCATCAAGCATTCCTAGCTCCCTCTTAATGAAGTGCATCCTTTCTTCATTGAGAGGTTTAGTGAAAATATCCGCAAGTTGATGATTAGTGTCAATAAACTCTAACACTAAATCACCATTTTGGACATGATCACTAAGAAAGTAATGCCTAATGTCAATGTGTTTACTCCTAGAGAGTTGGATGGGATTCTTTGAAAGATTTATTGCACTTGTGTTATCACATTTGATGGGAATGTGATCAACAACTTTGTCATAATCCTTTAATGGTTGTTTCATCCAAAGAACTTGGGTGCAACAACAACCTTAGTCACATATTTTATTTCGACGGTGGATAAAACAACTGTAACTTGCTTCTTATTAAACTAAGAAACTAAGCATTCTTCTACAAATTGAAAAGTTTCAGAAGTGCTCTTTCTATCTAGTAAGCTACCGACCTAATCTGCATCTGAATATCTTAAAAGACTAATGGATGAATTCCTAAGATACCATAAACCTAAGTGCAATGTATCATGTAAATACTTAAGAATCCTTTTAACAACATTAAAATGTGATTCTTTAGGCATGATTGAAACCTAGCACACATGCAGACACTAAACATGATATCGGGTCTAAAGGCAATGAGATAGAGTAGAGAACCATCATACCTCTATATCTAGTTTCATCAACAGACTTACTTGAATCATCTTTGTCTAGTTTGTTAGTGACACTTATTGGTGTCTTTGCTACTTTGCATCCTTCCATGCCAAATTTCTTGAGTATATGCTTTGTGTACTCGACTTGGTTGATGAATATGTCCTCTTTGGTTTGTTTGATTCCTTAGTCATACACTTGGCAAAATCTTTATAAAGAGATTCATTAATAGCACCAAATATAATATCATCAACATATATTTGTAGTAAGAGAGTGTCATGTTTGTGCCTTTTTTAACAAATAGAGTTGTATCAACCTTCCCTTTCTCAAAATCATTTTGTAAAAGAAAAGAACTAAGCCTTTTGTACCAAGCTCTTGGAGCTTATTTCAAACCATATAAGGGTCTATTTAGCTTGTAAACATGATTTGGAAAAATATGAGATTTAAAACTAGGAGGTTGTTCAACATAAACTTCTTCCTTAATGAGACCATTTAACAAATCACTTTTAACATCCATTTGAAAAAGTTTAAAATTCATGTGACATGCATAGCTAAAAGAATCCTAATGACCTTTAATCTTGCTAAGGGGTATAGGTTTCATCATAATCAATGCCTTTCTTTTGGTTATACCTTTTTGCAACCAATCTAGCCCTGTTTCTATTATGAAATCTTGCTCATCTATCTTATTCCTAAACACCTACTTACATCTTATAATAGGGTATTCTTTAGGCCTAGGAATAAATTTTCATACTTTTTTTTCTCTCAAATTGGTTGAGTTTCTCTTACATTGCAATCACCTAACTTTCGTCATCAAGATCCTCATGAATTGATTTTGGCTTAAATTGAGAAACAAATGCAAGATTATTGTTGAAAGCATTAAGTTGAGTTCTAGTACTTATATCATTGGAAGTATCACCAATAATTAAATCATTCAGGTGATGTTTAAAGAATCTCCAATCCTTAGGAATATTTTGATCTAAAATTTTTGCTTGTTATGGTTAGAATTCTTTTTCTTCTCTTGATGACTTGTCTTCATCACGGTTTTTAACAATCTCTCTTGAAGTTGACTCTAACTCCATTTTCTCAAAGTCACCTGCAAGATTATCAACAAGAGAACCTTTTCTAAGATCAAGTTTACTAGATTCATCAAATATAATGTTCATTGACTCCTTAACAACTATAGTACTTTTATTAAATAGGCTTTACTAGAGGTGGAATAACCTAGAAAAATACTTTCATTTGTCTTTTAATCTAAAGTTTCAAGATTATCCTTGGTATTCAAGATATAACACTTACACCGAAAGACTCTTAGGTATGACAACTTAGGTTTTCTACCATTCCAAAGCTCATAAGAAGTTTTATTGAGAATGGGTCTTTTGAAAACACGATTAGCAATGTAACAAGAAGTATTGATGGCTTCAGCCTAAAAATAATTAGGCAAGGAATACTCATTGAGTATAGTTCTAGCCATCTCTACTAGTGTTCTATTTTTTCTCTTTACAACACCATTTTTTTATGGTGTTCTAAGAGTTGAAAAATTATGAGAAATTTCATTCTTTATACAATAGGAGTCAAAAGATTCATTTTGAAATTCTTTTCCATGGTCACTCCTTATAGAAAAATGAAGTAACCCTTTTTATTTTGAACTCTTTTTGCAAAACTTTAAAAAGCATTGAAAGTGTCATGGTTATGAGCTAGCAAGGATATCTAAGTAAACCTAGAGTAATCATCAACTAGGATAAGTGCATAATATTTTTCACCTAAACTAGCACTCCTAGTAGGTTTAATCAAGTCCATATGGATAAGTTGAAGAGGTCTAGATGTACTTACAATATTCTTTGCCTTGAATGAGGATAAATGTTGTTTTCCCATTTGGCATGGTCCACATGTATTGTCTTTTGAGGACTTTAGCTTGGGAAGACATTCCATTAGCTTTCCATCAATAGGCTTTGTAAGAGTTTCATGCGAGCATGATCAGGTCTTCTTTGCCAAAGCCAAGCTTCATTGCTAAGTGATATAAGACATTTGAAGATTGGTTAGCCAAATTGTTAAGTCAATTAGGTAGGTATTGCCCCTCTTTTCACCCTTGAAGACTACCTTTTTATCCATCAAAATGGTAACTCAACATAATTGACTTTATTCCCTTTATCACATAATTGACTTACACTAAGCAAATTACGATGTAAACCATCTACAAGTAGAACATCATCAATAAGTGAACAACCATTCTTACCAATTGTTCCAATACCAATTACCTTACCCTTGGCATTGTTTCTAAAAGTGACATTGCCACCTTCCTTCTCTTTTGTGGCCATGAATACCTTCTTGTTGCTCGTCATATGCTTTGAGCATCCATTATCCATATAACAATTATTGTCTTCATTGGTGGCTGTCATATAATCCTACATAACATATACAATTCATTTTTGTTTAACTACCCAAGCATACTTAGGTCCTTAAGGGTTAGGCCTTGAAAGGTCTTCTAATTTGAGATGAGCCTTCCTAATATAACAATAAATATTTATATGACCAAACTTCATGCAATAATGACATTGGAGTTTAAATTTGTGAGTCTTCCTCCTATACATAGCTTTGTTATGAGTTGGGGTATTTTTCATACTATGATAGTTTTGGTATGAGTAGAGATACTTCTCATTCTATGATGAAGTGAATGTGAGCATGTGCATGAATGGTTAGGAGTATAAGAGAGCTTTTTATGTGTGTTGGAGTAAACATATTTTTTGGTGTAAATGTATGCATGATTAGCCCTTTTTGGCATAGGCTTTGAGCCTTGATGTGCATTCCCTTTGCCCTTGGGCATTGATGGCTTAGTGCTATAAGCATTCTTCCTCCCAACTACCTAAATACTAGATGTTTGAGGTGTTGAAGCTTTAATGAAAGTAGTGAGTGGGGGATTAGATGATGAGGAGGATCCATTGAAGCCAAGACCATGTCTAACCAATGAGGGGTCTTTGAGATTCAATTAATGTATCTAAAGCTTCATTCCCTTTATAAAACTTAGAAATAGAATTTCTAAGCTTAATTACCTCTCCTTTCAAGGTATCATTTTCCTTTCTTAAGGAATTTAGATAAGATGGAGATTTAGAAATACTCTCTAAAGATTTTTGAGTTCTTCATTAGAAGTCCTCAACTCACTTACAGGATCATTTAAGGATTTAAATTCATCCACTAGTTTAGAATATTTTTTCTTGTAAGTTTTCATTTGTGACTTGTATTTGTCATATCTCAAGGTAAGAGCTCATGATCTATATCATCTAATGCATTATAGTTTTTCACAAGAATGGAGTAAAAAGCTTACCTCATTTGCAGAGTTATATTATGCCATGAAGCATAGATTTGCCACTTCCTCATCTTCTTTTTTTCCTTGTCTGCTTTTTTTTTTTTTTTTTTCCAGTTTAGGGCAATCATACTTGATGTGGCCTTGTTTGCCATATTCATAGCATGTTACCTCACCTATTCTTTCTTTGAAGTTAGGAGATACTTTCTTGAAGTTTCTTTTATCTTTTCTTCTTCTTATCAGCTCTTTGGTTCTTCTAGAAAGCATGGTTAGCTCCTCATCTTCTTTATCACTATCATAATCACTTGAAACAACTTTTACGTCTTTATCTTTAGATGAAGATTTGAGAGCTAAAGTCTTCTTCTCCATTTTGTTACTCTTGTCCCCTTGCCCTTTCATCTTCTTCATCTCCTTATCCTTTTTCAAAGCTAGCTCATGAGTTAGAAGCTTGCCTATAAGGACATCAGTTTGCACTTTTCCTATTTTTAGATTTGACTCTTGTATGTTGCATACCCTGACACAAAATTTCTCAAGAGGTAAGGATTTAATTATTTTTTGAGTTTACCTCATGATTGGTGAGTATCCTTTCAAATTTCTTTATGTTTGTGATAATCGATAAGAGTCTATTTGTCATATTTGTGATGTTTTCGTTGTCTTTTATCATGAAGAACACCCATTATGTCACATACATCTCTAATTTGATGGACTTCACCAAGGTTATGCCTTTATGGTAGTTCTCCAAAGCTTTTCATATTCCATGAGCTATGAGGCAATGTTGAACTCTTCCTATTTCTTCTCTTGGCAAAGAACTAAGAAGGATTGTCATTGCCCTTTTTTTTCTTCCATTTGATCTTTTATGAGCTTCCACCCATTCTTCTCTTGGGATTAACTCTTCACTTCCATCAACTACCTTAGTAGGTGGCTTTCACTCTTTTGCCATAATATCCCAAAGATCTACCACATCACTATCCAAGTATATCTCCATCCTATATTTCAATGCGTATAGTCAGATCTATTAAAGTATGGCTTAAAATGGGTGTGGATTCCTTCTTGTGTCATTTATGGCTTAAAATGGGTATGGATTCTTTCTTGTGCCATTGATCTTTTCTCACACAATTAAGACTTAAATTGAGATATGAATCTGATACCAGTTATTAGCCTTTGAGCATTAAGAAGGGAGGGTTAAATTAGTGAGAATTTAAAAAATTTGAAAAAGAGATAAAGTGTTTAGAGAATGGAAAATAAGTAGAAGAAATGAACACACAATAAATAAGTAGAAGAAATGAACACACAATATTTATAGTGATTCGGGTGTTAATGAACCCTATGTCCACTCCCTAATTCTTCACAATTGGGTGTTCTACTAATTCAAAATTGTGTTTTCAAGCTCAAATCAAACTTGTACAATGTGTTTTAATGACTTACACACAACCCTACAACTTGTGTTTCAAGGCTCACACAAAAACCTCACTCAAGTGTTTTTATTAAGGCTCAAACTTAACCTAATACAAAAGTTTTGACAATTAGGCTAACTCCCAAACCCAATTACAATGACATTTAATGCTTACACCCAATAATATTTACTCACATATAAAGAATAATAAGTTGAGAAGCAAAATTGCAAGAGTTTGACTATAATCAATGATATTCTTTTGCATTCATATCTATTTGGTGGAGTATTTATAGGAAATAACCACCAAAGAGTCATTATTAAGAAACTATGCCTAAATCTCTAAGGTAAACTAGACAGATTTTACATTAAATGTCTGTCAGACTGAATTCGCGGTCGTGACTGGCATTTTGCTATCGCAAATTTCTAATTTGCACTAGAAAGACTGAAATCGCGATATTGAACCATGTTTTGTGTCTAACGGCTATGCCACATGTCATGTTGTTATTGCTTCATCAAGAACAATAGTCGTTGTGTTTATCCAACCAACCAAAAGTTGTGATCGCGATTAAGATCCTTCTTGGACGCAATAGTGACCACAAATCCTTATATTTGGTAAGGAAAAATTACTTCAATGAGTTGCGATCTCGACAGGTCTTTTTGCCCTCACGAATTTTGATATCTCAACGATTATCTTGAACACTTTGAATGTTATGGTTGCATACGTGGTTCCCTCCATATAGCTACAAAAGTCGCAATCTCAACTAGGAACGCGAATGTCACTACAAATCACTATGTATGACTTTCATGTCTTCCTTGGCTACATCATGGCTGCGATTTGCTCTGTGAATTTATCTGGTTTAAGTTCATTCACCCTTGTTGCAAGATCGCAGTTGCAGTTTAGATGTTCTTGACCACGAATTTGGATGTCTTATTCAATATTAGAGATTTAGTTTTTCATCCAATTTTCAATGCAAACCTACCTTAAAAACTGTAAAAATAACACTTAAACAAGGTGATAGTACCTATCAATCTTCATTATCAAGATCAAAAGAAGCATTTGACTTAGTTTTGACCAACTGAGTCCAACATAATTAATATAACAAATAAATTTCTAGAAATCTATAAGAAATATGTAAATTTTCCATGTAAAATTAAACAAAGTATATGAAACAAATTAAAAAAAGTTAACCCTTGATTATCATTTTAAAATTCAATATTAATTTTATTTGTTTGTTCACATTTTATTTTTGCCAAAATTTTTGTTAAATAATTATGAAAAAAATTTCTTTTAACATTTAGTGAACATAAACAAATGCACAATTTATGATATTTTAATTTGAAATTAAATTTATTAAACAAAATAAATTAAGTGATAAAACAATATTAACTATTATTTATATTACATATTTTAGCTTATATAAAATATTATTTTTTTTATGTAATAACAGTTTTAAGCTTTTGCTTATTTTTTTAATTTTTAAAGTAAATTTGTCACTTCATGGGTAGTAAATTTATAAAAATTATTCTACATAAATCTAACTCAATATAACAAGAGAAAGACACTTCTCTTTTTTTTTTTTTCACCATTTGAGGCATTCATCGATTTCTAGATTTTCCAAGTTGGTCCATATAATATAAAGCCATTAGCCTTCGTAGCTATTCACCCATTGCTGACCAATGACTTTTATGCTTATCAATGACTTTTATTTGTCGGCATGAAGAATATTCTCACAAAAATCTTTTTTTTTTTTTTAAATAAGCATCTTTTTTGGGTGAATAGCTTTCGTCGCTATTCACCCACCACTGACCAATGACTTTTATGCTCATCAATGACTTTCATTTATCAGAATGAAGAATATTCTCACAATTACCTTTTTTTTTTTAAATAACAATTGATGCAGTTTCAAAACTATGCTTTTGAATTTATTTTATTTTTTTAGAATATGGAAAGCAAATGAAAATATTATAAAAATAAATAAATAACGAAGAACTTTATGTTGAAAAATTAAAACTAAATACAATCTATTATAATCTTATTACTATCATGTCGTATTTGGATATATATATATA
>CATIWR010442455.1:0-15804 GCA_949677035.1 Omphalea diandra | reverse complement strand
CTCTCCCTCCCCGACGCTCTTCCGATATTATATATATATATATATATATATATATATATATATATATATTTCTCATCTTTTATTTCATCAATTCAAATAATAACAACGTTTAGAACTTAACAATATCATACTAACGCAAGAAAATTTTATAATTTTATCCCTTTTCAGCTTGACCATTATTTTTGTGCAAGAGGAGAGAATAACCATTCTTTTTTTTGCTTTAAAAAATTTTTTGTAAAATAATTATATTATAATCTGCATTCGTAATTATTCCAATGTCTAAAAGTATTTCTTTTTTGAATAAAAATAAAAATAAAAATAAAACCTCAAATTATCAATATTAAGGATATTTTAATTAAACTTGATATGGGTACTATTGATTACCACTAAAAATTTTAGCTTGAATCATAAGGAATGATCATTTTGCAATGCTTTGTCAATGAGAAATTATGGATATCAAATATCAATTTAAAATCTTGGTTTAAGCATCGATTGATAGATGACCATGACCAACGTGCAAGTATTCAAAATATTTGGTGATGATTTATGAACATATATATAGAGAATAACACCTTAGTTGAACTTTCTACCTGCCATATTAATTTGTATCCATATGTGGGGGAGAAAGGGTTAGGTGAAATTAAGCCATAGTTATAAAGCATTCAACATTAGCAGAATACTTTGGATTTATTTGCTTTACATCAATTAATTAATTAACTATCACTTAATTCTATAGTTAGCCTCTAGATTATATTATAATCCATCAATGGATGCTTAAACTTGACCATTTTAACTAATTTGCTTCTGTTTGAAAGTGAAATTAACTTTCTGGTTTTGCTTTTCTACCAAAATTTGTCTTTTCCGATTTCATTTTTCTTAAGAAAAAAAAAATGTACACTTCATTTAGTACTAATAAAGGCACTTCAACCATCACAAAAAGAATTAATCACTAGATTAACTTTTCGAAAGGTTTTATACACTTTGATTTTACGCTATACAATTTTGATTCTTTTTAAATTGATTTAATTTCTTATATTATTTGTGGATATATGAAAACACTACAGCATTGCGTCAATTTAATTTAGTTTATAGCATTTAGAATATAGATATTTTAATACATTTTTAAATATCATTGATACTTACTTTTTATGATTTAATTATAAAAAATTCTGAATTAAAATGCTTGTTTATATAGATACAGTATAATTAATTTAAAAAAATAATAAATTATATATATAATTTAAAATTTTATACAATATTATCATACGTAACAGTACTGTAAAATTTATCCTATTTCATGGTAGAGATAAAGTATGTATAGATATTGTGCGTAATATATATATATATATATATATATTAAAAGAAAATAACAAAATAGTAGCTAGATAGTTCGTGTCAAAATCATAATCCGTTAAATGTAGCATTCCTTCTTTTTTTTTTTTTATCAAACGTTAAATGTAGCATTCAATAGACCAAACAAATAAGAACTTGACTACGTACCTTAACCACTTATGGAAAAAAGAAAAAATCAAAACGGGCATTTAACTGCTTCGACTATTTCTTCTCTTTCTACGTCTTAACAGAATGGGAAAGACAACATTTTTCCCTTTTAACAAGCCCCAAAAAAAAAAAAAAAAAATTTTCTGACTACGCACAGCCGGCTAAAGCTGTCTTTATAATCATAAAATATATGCATAATATCCGTGTTACTGTTATACGCGTTGAACAGTCAATCAAAACCAAACTAAATAAAAAAACAAGAAAAAAAAAAGGTCCGTTCTTTCTCGGTAACGAGGGCTGGCATTACTTTGTATCTCTTTCACAATTTTCAACCGGTAGAGCTTTCAAGGTTTTTGCTTTCCATTGAATTCTACTGGGTTCTTTATTGTTTTTGATTTTGGTGACTTTAGCTTCTACTCGTGATTGGAATTTTGGGCTTTGGTTGGGTGGTGACTTTGAATATTTTAAGTCAATTTATTGAAAAGTTTGATTCAAGGGTCTTCAATTTGGATTATTTGATCAATTGGCTATTTATTGGATCATTTAGATTTTGATGGTTTGTACTAATGGAGTAGCAAGAGGTGGAGGAGCAGGAGCTGTTCTGATTGAAGTTGTCTTCATGTTTTGGTGTTGAATTGTTGTTTTGGAGGAAGCATCATTTTGAAAAAAGATACTTTTTTTTTTGGACTGCTTTATTACATAGAACAGCAACATGGGTTGCATTTCTTCTAAGGAGAGTAGGCAAGGCAGCCCAAGCGAGAGGGTATCACGTAAAGGGTCATTAGATGGTCGTGTTGCTCATGTTAATTCGTTGAGAAGGGATGATGGGGTTCGATCAAAGTCTAGTTCTGGTAGTGGAGAGGTGAAGGTTATGCTGATTGATAAGAAAACAAATGGTTCAAATGGATTATATGATGATCAGATTGTGAAAAGGAAAATTGAAAATCAGATAAAAAAGAATATAGAGAATTGTGAAGTTGCTGTTGTTAGTCATCCTCAGATTGAGAAAAAGAAAGTTGAGAATTGTGATGTTACGGCTTCTGGTCATCCGGGTTGGGGAAGGGTGCCAAAGAGTGTAGAAGCTGAGCTGGTCGCAGTAGGATGGCCGTCTTGGCTTGCCTCAGCAGCAGGGGAAGCTATTAAGGGATGGATGCCACGGCGTGCTAATACATTCGAGAAGTTAGATAGAGTATGTTCTCATCTTTTCTTGTTGCCTACTTTTAGCTTATTTGCATATATGATCAGTGCTGTCAATCATTATTTTGTGCTTATTTAGTTGCAAAAGGATTCTGCCGTGATAACTTGATCACTTGTGGTTCTATATTATTAGGCGTTAACAGACAAATGAGCTGTGGAATATCTGCACCTTCATAATGGTTGAAGATATTTTACTTCATCAATTTAAAAAGAAAATTATGTTAACTCAACCATGAGCAATTTATGATATGCCCGCATGTCATGCTAAAAAGTGCATACACTTGCATAAGATCTAAGCATGAAATTCATTGAGTGAATGATGCATCTTTGTTCCACATATGACAGCTCCTCTGCCTCCCTCATTTCATATGGATTGCCATTAATTTTAAATTCATTATTCAAATCTTTTGTGAATGCAGCTTCAGTTGCCTAAAGTTTATTCATTATCTGATCTAATACTTTGTGAAACCGAATCTGGAGTTGGGAGAATGTTCATTTTTTGGCATGCATTCCTGTGTATGCTTTTTGCGTTGATATCCTTGTTCTTTGTTTTTAAGTTTCTTATGATGGGCATCTAACTCTTGCAGATTGGCCAAGGAACTTACAGCAATGTTTACAAGGCCCGTGATGTAACTCATGATAAAATTGTTGCTATTAAAAAGGTTCGATTTGATAATAATGACCCAGAAAGTGTCAAATTCATGGCCCGTGAAATTCAAATTTTGCGTAGGCTGGATCATCCCAATATAATTAAATTGGAAGGCTTGATAACATCTCAAACATCTTCTAGTTTGTACCTTGTCTTTGAGTACATGGAACATGATCTGACTGGACTTGTCTCACTTCCTGGAATCAAGTTCAAAGAACCACAGGTATTCATATCGTGGTTTTATGATTCTCTTAGACTTCTGTTTGATTTTGAATCAGATGTTCATCTGGTTGTAATATTATTTGGTTAAAGAGCATCTATATCTTGAATCCTTACATTGTGCTCATTTGTCTGTTAGATCAAATGCTACATGCAGCAACTTTTAAGCGGACTTGATCACTGCCATAGGAATGGTGTTTTGCATCGTGATATAAAGGGTTCTAATCTTCTTATTGATGACAATGGCATCTTGAAAATTGCGGATTTTGGCCTAGCAACTTTTTTTAATCCTCAAAGTAGTGCTCAATTGACAAGCCGTGTGGTGACCCTCTGGTATAGAGCTCCAGAACTTCTACTTGGATCCTCTTGCTATGGAGTTGCTGTAGATTTGTGGAGCGCTGGTTGCATACTTGGGGAACTGTACACTGGCAAACCTATTTTGCCTGGAAGAACTGAGGTCTCTTGTTTATAATTCTATTTTTTATTCACTGGTGTCTTTACCAACTTTTGGATGTGTTTGGTATTATGGTATGGGTTCCAATGAAAATTATAGCAATTTCAGATAAGATTCATGCCTTAGACACATGGGATAACAAATGAAGATATTAAAAATACAAGTGCTGGAATGGAATTATTTGGACAGAAGATATGATAAATGCTGTGATCAGCCTTTTTTTTTTTTAAAAAAAAAAATCTCATTGGAACTATCCCACAATGAGAATTTTTGAAAATGCTTTTGCTAAGTCCAACAATAATTTATTTATGTGCACATGGCAGCCTGATCTGCCTCTTTACTGGTTTTTAGTCATTAGCATGTGTTTTAATGATGGTTTGATGTTAGAAGTTTTAAATGCATACATGTTAGGGTTGTGAGCTTTTGTACATGTTTTACATCATGAATTCTTTTGGTTTCAGGCAAAAGCTAACGATGTTTCCGTAAGTGGTGTTTTGTAGGTTGAGCAATTGCATAAGATTTTTAAGCTCTGTGGTTCGCCCTCTGACGATTACTGGAGAAAATTAAAATTACCTCATTCATCCGTTTTCAAGCCTCAACGACTGTATAGACGATGTGTTGCAGAAACATTTAATCACTTACCTGCTGCCGCCATCGGACTTATGGAGACCTTACTGTCCATGGATCCCGCCAATCGTGGAACTGCAGCTTTTGCTCTAAGGGACAAGGTATGCACAACTTGTCATTTGGAACCTATTAGCTCAGTAACATGCAGAATGAGTCATGTATTTTGATGACTGTCAAATTACTCCTGCATAACTTATGTTTATTTAAGTTTATCTTCTTAACTATTTTGTGGTGGATGAGTTGGTGAAGAGGCACATATTCCTGCAATTGTTATTGCTCCCTTTTGTTATTTACTTGCCTCTGTATTCAGAATCAAATTGCACTTTAGTTTTCAATTTTTGAACCTATGAGATATAATGCACTGTAATCCTTTGGGAAAGTTTCCTCTTTATCCTTTAAATTTTTTTTGTTTTCGTGAGTACTGATTTACGAAATTTCTTTCTGAAGTCTGAATGAACTGCTTAAATAATTCCTTATCGCATGTAGATTTGATTATTGTCTATCAGTATATTGATTATTGACCTCTCTCCTCTCCTCTCCTCCCTTGCTCTCTCTCTCTCTCTCTCTCTCACACCACAAAAACAGTTCTTCAGATTGAAACCATTTGCTTGTGATCCTTCAAGTTTGCCCAAATATCCTCCCAGCAAAGAGATTGATGCTAAAATGCGGGATGAAGAAGCTAGAAGGTACATGTTTTTGCTTGGTTGTTATGTACTAAAATCAACATTTATTTTGCACATCTTTTGAAGTGGAAGGTTAGCATTTTGTTTTAACCCATCTATAAAATGAATTCTATTGTGTCTTATGGCATGATAAGACAGAGGGCAATATAGTGAATTTGCAACCTTGTATGTATGGAACAACCCTAGAACCTATATTAGGGAGTTGGGGAATGTTGAAAAAAAAAAGTAGGATTCAAGTGTTTTCCGAGACACCCTTGTTCTATTTGGCTAGTTTCCTTACATTTTTACATTTTGGCTTTGTTTAATATGCTTTTCTTGAGTTGCTTCACACTTCTAGTTGCTGCAAAGGAATATTTATATGCCATGTAAAATTGGTATATGCATCATTGACGTCTTCATTAATTTTTATAGGCAAGGAGCAATTGGAGTTGGTGGTAATAGACCACAAGAATCTGTGGCTGCTAGAGCATCTAATGCCAATGCAAAGTTACCAATGCTAATGCAGGTAACTCCAAGGTTTAAATATTAGTTGTGTCATGGATCATAGTCTGGGTTAAAGTTAAAATTATATTATTAAATTATTAAATAGATTAATAAATTAAAATGAATATAATTATTAAATAAAAATAATATTAATATTATTAAATAATTATTTTATTAAATAATTAATAACTATTAAATAATATTAATATATTAATTAATATTTTAGTCATGGATCATAGTCTGGGTTAAGTTGAAGTTGAATATTCTGGATATCGACATTTGTTTAAAGTTGTTGAAGTTGTCGATTATGCAGAAGCAATAACTAATTTTTCCTCCTTTTTGTTTTTTCTTCCTTTTTTTCTTCATGTTTTATCATTAGTTCTCTCTCCTATTTTTCTCCCTTTTAATTTTTGGCCTTTCTTGCTTGAAGTTCTTTTCAACATAATGACCTGTTACTCTTCATTGACAGGAAAGGCGCCATTCCAATGCAAACAGTCGAGGTGAGATGTTCAACCCTCGCAAGGACCAAACTGTTTCTGGTTTTCTGGGTGATCCTTCTAAACAAACTCAAGCTCCTAAAGAAGGGAGAAAAGATTACTTAGAGCATCAACATAAGAAAGTGTCACATTCAGGACCATTGGTGCATGGGACAGGCTGGACAAAGGGTGGGAAGGATACTGATAATCCTCATGTGGTATCAGCCAGATCCAACCTATCAACAATATCAGGTTTAGTAGCAACTAGAACTTCATTGCCTGATGATCGACAGGGAAAACCTAGCACTTCACAGCCAGAAGGAAAACAAGTGGGTGGGCTTCAGGGATCATCAAACGGATTGGAGTCCACTACAAAGCAGGGTCAAAAACATCAAGTGCGTAAGCCTGCAAATTCTCCTCGGGAAGATGGTGATAAATGTGATACTAGAGAAGCAAGTCTGGTAAGTTAATCAACATTGTTCATATTTAAAAGTCTCAACTACTAAGAATCATTACGTTGTGTGTGCTTTTTAGTAATGTATGAAATTGGTAATGAAGGTCTACATCTGAACCTTGTAACTGTAACACTGAAAAACTTCAATCTTTTTCTCTTCAGTATGGTCGTGGGCCAAGGGGAGGCAACAAGATGTATTTGTCTGGGCCATTACTTGTTCCTTCAAACAATGTGGAACAAATGCTCAAAGAACATGATCGAAAGATTCAAGAATTCGCTCGACGACGACTAGACAAGACAAAACATGGGAAAGTGAATGCTTAAGGGAAGCAAGCAACAGAGGGTTTGACATTCGTCCCTAAGCATTCAGGCGGATGAATCAGCAATGAAACCTCAATTTCTTTTTGGTCATATAGACAAAGGAAACGACTAGCCTGTCCGGATAGTTAATCATCTCATGCTTAATGTACAGGATGCCATTTTTTTTTCAAGAACACTTGAAATAAGTAGTTTGTAGCATATACAGTAGCATGACATAGTGAATGCCTTTCTTAGAGATTTCTCATGAATTTCTACACAAAACTAGAAGAAATCATCAAATCAATGTCCATTTTGAATCCTTTTCTTTGGATCAATATACTATAAACATTTGTAAAGGTCAAGTCAGTACACTTTGTCTGTACATCATAGTATGAAGAAAAATCAGTTCAGCTCATTGCACAGTTGGTATTGATGGTGATTTACGGGAAATACCTATCGAACTAAGTGATTGGACTTATAAGCTATTAGGTGTTGAAAAAAGCAGCAGACTGTCAATAGAAAACGAATGTTGTATAATTTCAAGGCCACCAGGCTTGGACGTGAGCTATTAAGTGTGGACAAAGGCAGCAGACTGCCAAAAGAAAACTTGTGTTCTGTAATTTCAAAGCCACCAAGTTGAGTGCTTGCTCATCTTTGGGCGGGTACCAAAAATTGTGATTGCACTAGCCACGAATCGAACCACTAGACCCCTGGTGCACCATGTTGATATCAGGATTTTCCCACTTGATTTTTATTAAAGTTTCTTGAACTTCTTCATGCCTCAGCCACGATTAGAGGTGGCAAGCGGATTAGATTGGCTCATCCCATTTTTGAATTCTCTTAGAGATTTGGATTTATCTTTAAAAATAATTTTTGATCAAGTCATATCATTTATTATTTAATTTTAAAATATTAATTTGAATTTTTTTATTATGTATATGATATTTTCTCATGATCTATTAAAAATAAGTTTGTACAAAAATTATTTTTAATTAGGTAGGTTTTACATAAATAGCATTAGATTAAAAATTTTTATTTTTATCTAAATACTTAATAAATTAAATATAATTTATTTTTTTAAGTAAATGACTATACATGAGGCAACAAACAATTAAATTAAGTTTGTATATAATTAAAAACAAAGAAAATATTTTTAATTTTTAAATAAAATTTAAATATTTTTAATAATTTAAATCGAGTTTGCATACATAAAAAATTTTATGTTAGATTTTTTAGGTTTACTCTTAAAAAATTATTTTAGATTTAAAAATATATTTTAAGATCTCCATTTGAATTTTTTATTATCTATGTGATATTTTCTCAAAATTTATTAAAAAATTATTTTTTAATCAAACAGATTTTACATAAATAAAACTTGATTAAAATGGTTTATTTTTATTTAAATGCTTAATAAATTAAATATAGTTTTATTTTTTAAATAAATAATTATATATAATGAAAATAAATAATTGAATTGAATTAAGTTGATTATGTAACAAACAAATATCCTTTCGCTAATTAGACTCGATAGAATTTGAATATGAAATTTTATAGCATTGAAAAGGATTATATACAAGAGACATTACGATCATATGCAACAGATATTGTCTCAAAGGTCAATATATAGTTATGGCTAGTTAAAGATATCGACTGAAAGATCGGAAGAACCTTTCATTTATTCAATTACCATAGCCCACAAATGATCTACCGATTTTGCCACGTCCAAAAGTACAAAGCCATTCTAATCATGTAGGGCCTTTGTCCGTTTCTATGTCAGGAACATCATGTTATTATGGAAATAAAGATTAACCATAAATTTGATTTTCTATTTCCTATGTGCAAATTTTCTTTAAAATAAAAAAGAGAGAAATATTCTGCCTAACTAGAACATTTGGGTGCACTTTTAAATTTTTTTTTTTAATACTTTCATTAAAAAAAAAGAGAAAAATATTAACCCTATTTAAGCTTGGATTAACTCTCTTAACTATGAATATTAGAGTTCAAGATGGATGGGACTGTATTTGGTTCATACTATATAAATATTATTATCGCATAAACTAGACACATAAAAAATTAGATGAACACTATATTGTCATTTATATTATTATATTATAGTGTTGTAATTAATAATTTACTGTTGAATTAGATAAAAAATTATTATTCATCATCAGATTATATAGAATTAAATATCATTGGATTAAATGAAATTATTATTTATCATTAAATTAAATAACGTTATTTAACAATATTATAAAAAAATATTATTGTAGAATTCATGAAGAAATTAATATGCTTTCTCATAAAGATGCGGAATTTATTATTTACTCTAAATCGATTTCATAGATTTGAGAGTATAAATATACTAGTATTATTTTTATATGTTGGGTTACTCTAGTAATTCGTTTGAATCTATTTAGTGTTTGATAATATATTATACACACTAATAACTACTTAATTGTAGTTGCCTTAAATTGACATGCAAATCTATTATGACTTTTCCAAACATGGACTTCGAAAGACTTATCATTATGTGGGCAAACATTACTTGCATGAATGAAGCAGGTATGAGAAAGACCAAGAAATGCACAAAGAATGATAGCAGTTGACGAATATACCTTATCCCAAACAAAACCCACGTAATATGCAGATATTATACGAAGACATTGGCTTCCCACATTTGAAAAAAATACAGCCAATTAGACGAAGTCAAATATTAAATGAGTTTAGTCAAGTTTAATCATCGTGTTCATATATGACTTATGAGTTTAAATGAGTTCAAGTATGAATTACAAACTACAATTCAACTGTGAATTACAAACTACAATCTAATAGTGAAAGTTGGTTAAATAGTTATTTCTTTTGCTATTAAATGTAATTTTTGTTTCTTATGAGTATGTTTCATTGTAATTCATTTGCGAGTTGAAAAAAGAGTAGGAAATAAACAGTAGCAACTTTCAGAATGCCGGGCGTAAGAATGAGGGGACAATCGGTTGTGTGGTCCAGTAGTTCTGTTTAACATATGACAGAAGGCTTAGGAACTTTACATGATTTGCTTATGCACTGGATTTTGCTTTCAAGCCCATTATAATTTCGGTGGGTTCAACTTATATTGTGGATCCTAGACCACACTTCGTGGTTCGGATTTTCAAAACAAGCACATTTTTTTATATTATTATTTATTTATCACACATGTGATCTATATGTATTTACTTCTTAAATAAATGTTCATTAACTGCTAGTACAGTATTTACCAACTATGGTCTTATACATTCATCATTTTATCGAATAATCAGATGTAATCTTTTATGTTTATTATTTTATTAATAATATTTCATTAATATTTTCATTTAATGTTTAATCTAATATGGTCCATATAATCATATTTTATTAATATTTATCATTTCTAATTTTTATAATCATTATTTTTCATATAATATTATTTATGAATTAATTTGTTCATTAAAAACATATAACCATTTTCACAAATCTAGATATTAATTGTTTAGTACTTGATATCTTGAATTTGTATTAGATTATAATTAATTTTGTTGTAAAAATTATTCAATTATTTTTTCTTTGCTATAAAATTTCAAAATATCGATTCAGTTTGGTATATTTTTTGTTTCTTTTATTTATGTTCATTAATTATTGTAGAAATATTCATTATTTATATGAATAATCTATAATATTCATGTTTATTATTTTTTTATATAATATTGAACATGAATTAATTTATCAATTAAAAATATGTATCATTCTTTTATGAAATTTGATATTCATTAATTAATATTTATATATTCATTATTTTTTTATCCAATATTTATTTTCTCATTAATTCTTACATAATTGCTCATCAACCGTTATATTTGAAGAGCCATCAAATCACCATTTTGCTTGCTATCAACCCGACTCCTGATGCAATCAAACACTGGATTATCCACATAACCTTAAGAAGGGAACAACGAGGAAAAGTAACCGGTAACCAAATGCTGCAAATCCTTTTTTTAATTAACCCATTGGCCGATCTCATTCTTCAGCCATAGAAGTTTATTATTCCGCCTCCTAGCAGATGCATAATTATGGAAGAACTCAGAATTCACATCCCCTTCTTTAAGCCAAAATTGGTTTGCCCTTTGTTGCTAGTACCTCTCTTGTTGGTTCAAGATAGAGAAATACTCTTCTCTAGCTGTATTAAATTCGATAGAACCCATAGAATCGCGATGACATCTGAGCGAGTGCATCTTACTCTTGCACAAGTTAAGCCTACCTCTTAAGTCTTCAACCATCGACCCACCCCATTTTGACAATTCAATCCCACAAGCCTTAACGTTCTTCTGGATATCATCCCCCATGTGAGAGTTCCAGCAACGAGATACCACATCTTTACAATCTCACTCCTTCAACCAAACATTTTCGAACCTAAATCGACGTGATTTAGGAACAAAAATAACTTTCTTCGGATCCAAGAAGATGGGAAGGTGATCTGAATAAGAAGAATCAAGAATCCATAACTCAGCATCTCTAAACATGTTTCGCCACTGACGGTTTTCTAGCTCTCGATTAAGCTTTTCCTCAACCCAATTCCTTGTACCCCTTGAGCGCTCCCAAGTGAATTGATTCCTATAGGATCCCAAATCGAAAATACCACAGTTATAAACTGTATCCTAAAACCCCTTGATGAGCCCTTGAGGATATGGCGATCCACCTCTCTTCTATACTTGTGCTAAAATATCATTGAAATCGCCCATGATGCACCGAGGGAGATTTGAAACAGTAGCAAGATGACGTAGAAGCTCCCAAGAATCGTTCCTTCTGTTCCTTTCGGGTGCCCATAAAACCCTGTATATCTCCAACAACCTACTTGTTGGACCTGAACTTGAGCATCAATAAAGTTTCCAGAGGAGCCCAAAAGAGAAACCGTCTTTATCTTTCCAAAGTAAAGCCAAACCCCTCCTAGGATCTTCACGCTCTACAACATGCAAGCCATCATACCCCAATGGAGTTCGAACCCATTCCATTCTAGGATTACCTACTAAAGTTTCAGATAGAAAAATCAAACAAGGCCTACTAGACGGGACCAGGTCCTTCAGTACAAGAATTGCTCGCTGGTTGGCCAGACCCCATAATTTCAGGCTAAGGCACGCATTGGGTAGGCGGGTCTGGAAACCAGAGCCCGCCTTTATCAAGTTTTTTGGGTCAGCCGAAGTGCTACTACTATTCAGAATGAAAGAATCATCGAGCCCAGTATGAGGCCCAAAAGAGGTTTCCATATCCGAACACAATCGCCATTTCTGCTCCATTACCACAGCCACATCAACCTTAGTCAACTGCCCACTTTCCATCCTTGGGCTAAGCATTAGTGATAATAGATACCATGGGATTCTTCCCTTTATCGCTGCCTATAATATTGGAAGTAACCCTAATATTCCCGCCTGTATCATCCCCACTTTCCACGTTCATAGCAGTTTTAACATAATTAGAGCTAACCGTTGTACCATGCCCAGAGGCGTTCACCGCGACTTCTACCACCACCTTCGACCTCAGCCACCTCTCTCTTATCTGAGTCTAAGCCCAATGAGTTGAAGCTCTCATGAAATTCCTAAACGGCTTCTCCACCTGCACTTGAGGATTAGCAAAAATAATAGGACAAGTTCATTCTGCATGCCCAAGTATCCCACAGACAAAGCAAAACGTTGGCAACCTCTCATATTGAAAGTCTGCCCAAAACCAATAAGCCCCTTCCTTCTTCAGTTTCATCCTACGCTTCAGGGTTTTGTTGACGTCAATTTCCACACTAATTCGTAAATAAGTCCACCAAATGCTAATGAAATTTTTAGCATCAGAATACATATATTTGCCAATATATTTACCCACGATACTAGCCACATACTCCGACATAAAGCCAGGCGGCAAATTGTAAACTTGAACCTAGAACATAGTCCTATCCAAAAGAACAGCCTAAGGGAACACAACATCTCCCATCCGATTCAAAACCAAAAGATTGTTTTCAAACGACCAAAGGCCTTCGTCCATTATTCGTGCAATATCAAGTTCATGATAGAATCCAAAGAGAAAATGTTGCCCCCCCCCCAAAATCCTTAACGGTAACAACACAAACTGCTCTCCAAATAGATGCCATCATATTACTCATTATGTTATACTTGATAGGCTTATCATTGCTATCAAAGTGAGGATTAAGATAGATCTCCATTTTATGCTTCCAAAAAACATAACCATTACTATCAAAGTTAGGATTAAGGTAAAAGTGGACTCCTTCTTGTGCCATTGATCTTTTCTCACGCAATTAAGGCTTGACTTGAGACTTGGCTCTGATACCAATTGTTGGCCTTAGTGCACCAAGAAGGGGGGTTGAATTGGTGCAATTTTGTACTTTTGATTTTAAAGGAAGCACACAAGAATGAAAAATTAGAGAAAGGGTAGGAGAAAAATGAACACAAGAGCTTTATAGTAGTTCGGGTATTAACCAACCCTACATCCACTCCTCAATCTCTAGTATTTTACAAGCTCGCACTCAATTTAGTGTTTAAACTCACACCAAACCTTACCAGTGTTTTTCCAAGCTTCACACTCAACCTCGTATTTTAGGCTCATACCAAACTTTACAAGTGTTTTTCCAATGCTAACACTCAACCTATACAAGAGTTTTTTAAGGCTCACTCTTAAACCTATACAAGAGTTTTCTATACAAGGACTAACTCTCAAATCCAACCCAAAAGGTGTTTAAAACTCACACCAAACTATGTACAAAGAAATAGAGAATTAAAATTAAGAAATAACTTAGCAAGAGTTTGGGCACATATCAAATGGTTATCCTTTTGCATTAACATCAGTTTGGTGGAGTATTTATAACTCACATCCACCAAAGAGACGTTACTCTAAAACTATAAATAAATCTTCAAGATATGCTAGGCAGATTCAGTATTAAATGCTTGTTAAGCTGAAGTCGCGGTCGCTACTACCTTTTCGAGGTCGCGAATTTTCAATTATAGCTGAAAACATCGTTTGTGTCTAACGACTAGTTCACGTGTCAGCTGTTCTTTGGTCATCTAGGAAAATATAACTGTTGTGTTCTAACCACTCTCAAAAGTAGCGATCATGAGATCACTGTGTCTTAGGTACGACTGAGACAGTGAATTTATCTGTGATTCAGCCAAGGCTCCTTCAGCTAATTAATGGTTGCGAATTCGCCCGCAAATTTCTCTGACCTAGCTCCATCCATTCTTATAGTAGTGTCACGGTCGCGACTTAGGGGATACCGACCACGAATTCCTTTGTACTTCTAAAAGATAGAGATTTTGACTTCCATTAAAGATAACTCTTATAAACTGTAAAAACAACACTTAAAATTGACATTAGAACTTTCAATCTATATTGTCAAGATCAAAAGAAAGCTTTGACTTAAGTTTGAATAACCTAGTCTAACAATCTCCTCCTTTTTGATTTTGACAATCTAGATTAAATATGCAAAGGATAAAAAATCAATTATGCATGCTTCTAAGAGAATGATTATGAAGTCATTCAAATCTTAAGTATGAAATTGCTCCCCCTCAATCCATACTCCCCCTTAGTTACTCTAATAAGACCAAAGTCTTAGCTCATTACAAATCTATCTCAATTTTCTCTCCCCTTTTTGTATTTTCCCTCTTAGTATATTTAATCAATTATCTCTCCCCCTTTGTCAAAATCAAAAAGAGAGGAATATGAGGGAATAAGTCACGAGAATGAGAAATATGAGAGGGAATGTCCACACACTTGTCAATTATACAAACTCAAATTTGAATAGCAAACATAAGTAATTTTGCACAATTGATCACAATATGTCACATAAGAGGATAAATGGATGAAACATAAATGTAAAATAATTTAAACATTTAAAAAATGCTTGAACATACAAACTAAGGTTAGAAATTTAAGAATTGTCATATATGGCCCTAGTAGAGTATATGATTTTTTATGATTTATTTGAACATTTGAAATGTAGAAAAACTCAAATGCAAAATGAATTGATTCAACTCATCACACAATCAATCAAATCAAATCAAACATGTCAACATATAGATATATCAAGTAATAAAACTCCCCCTAAATGTATGCATAAATATATTAAGTTAAAAATATTAGGGATAAGAAATATATTACAAATTTAGTATCAATGTCTTGATACCAAATAACCATTTGAAACTTTTATCCCTTCTTCATTAGCAATCTCCATTCACCTTTAGATTTTCCATGATGAGAATTTAGTGAAGGAGTCTTTATCCTGCAATATCAAACACTTTGTTTTGGTACCTAAACATACTTGGGTCCTTGAGAGTTAGTCTTGGAAGGGTCCTCCAATTTAAGATGTGCCTTCCTAATGTGGAAAAATACATTGATATGTTCATATCTCATGCAATAATGGCATTGAAGCTTAGACTTATCAGTCTTTCTCCTATGCACAACCTTAGTATGAGTAGAGGGCCTTCCCATACTTTGGTTATGACAGTGTATGCAAGTGTATGAGTGATTGAGAGTAGAAGAAAATTTTTTATGTTTGTGTGTTTAAGCATGCTTCTTATTATAAATGTAAGCATAATTTTCTCTTTGAGCCTTGGGGGACATTTCCTTTACCCTTAGGCATAGGAGCCTTAGTGCTAGGAGCACCTTTCTTCCCCTTGACCTAAATACTTGAAGTTTGAAATGTAGTAGGTAAAGAAGTAGATGAAGAGGCTTCATTGAAGCCTATACCATGTCTAACTAAA
>CATIWR010442451.1:0-23706 GCA_949677035.1 Omphalea diandra | reverse complement strand
TTTATATTGTGAAAAAAAAAAAAGAGAAAATAGTTGTCTAATAAAGATATAAATACAAAAATAATATAAAAATTATTTATATATATATATATATATATATATATATATATATATATATATATATATATATATATGAAAATTGAATTGTATTAATTATATTTTATACAAAAAGTGAATTTTGACTCTCTACATATAATACGTCAAATTCATTTTTTAATATATAATTTAGAGTTAGAGAGAGTGAATTAAAGTTTTATTTTATTCAACTACTCTTAATAATAAAAAATGGATTGAAAATGTTCTAAAGAACGTATCTCGCATTTTTATTTCTATGTTTATTTATGTTAGAGTATATAATATTTTACAATTATTGATAGATTGATATCATTCTTGAAGTCTTTTGCCATTGATTTAGTACCAAGGAATTTTTTATTTGTATATTTAAATTAAATATTTACTACTATCTTGCATAACTTAATTTTATTATTCTACGTGACTTAACATCTTTTATATTACTTTTTCTCTACCTTTGCTTTAGCATAGGCTGTCTAACACCACAAGCTATATATTTTATGTTTGTTCTGAAGAAGAGGTCGTGATCCTGGAACATTAGACCGGCAGCACTGCTGGTGGTAATGCCAAATAAATAATATCATTGAACATGATTCCAGCTCATGTTTATTGATTCATAAAGCTCCCTAAAAGGCAACCGAAAGTCTACATGCTTCACTTATCTAATCATCCAACAATACCCAATTATTTTACTTGCTAAGAGAGTTTTAGAAAAGTGGATAGGATGGCTGGCAACCATATTCAGTTCGCTACTCAAGAATCCACCTCATCTGCAAGGCTTATTTGAAGCCCAGGTGAAATAGTGACCGAGCATAATTATTACACTGATAATTGATACCCAATAAATATTGAATATTTCATAAATCATACTTGATTATTATTGTTAACTTATAAAATGATTAATAACAATATATTATTTTTTTAATTAAATAAATTAAACCAAAATAATGTATTTTTCACATAGAAAATAAGCGTAATTTTCACATTGAGAATGTTATTATGAGTTTTCATACAAAGAACTAATCAGCAAAATAATTTAAAAAATAAAAAAAATATTAGAAAAAATTTATGAATTTTTCTAATACAGCAAAATGCATACTTCTAACACGTAATGTGTTTTAAAATTTAAAACAAATAAAAAATAATTTAATACTTTTATCTTGCGCTAAACATTTTGAAATGTTAATATTTATTAAACACTTTTATATACACTTACAGATATAAATCAGTTATCAACCACACCCATCAACTATTCTAAACAATCATTAAGTAGTTGAGAATACAAAACTCCTTTCAACTAGTCCCTTTTTTGATTAATAAATCAGTTCCACATGTTTTGAAATGTCATCGGGAAATACAGTGTTGACATGTGCATTTAGGATGAAGCGATCAGACTTATCGCACACCCTACAAATCCTGCATTCTCCCTATTCAGACCAACCCACCTTAGATTGAGTTCCATCTGCCATGAGCAATAGGTTGTCTCCGGATTCATACTTTACATGGGAAAAAATTCCCCAAGAAAAAGCTAGGAAGCTTTGTTTACAAAGAGGAAAGGCAGTTGGGCAGTTTGGTAAGCATACATAAATAAACCTACCCATCAAGCCCATAGTCTTCACCGAAGTATCTATCAACTAAACCATTTGCCATATTTCTCAGGTCTTCATTCTCATGAAACTGAAATCTTTCCATGGCTTCAATCCCATCCTCCCGTTCAACAAGCTTTGGGCCCTCAGCATTTGGCATCCCCCTCAAAACCTGCAAGCATGTATTGATAAGGACATGCCTCAAATTCGTTGTCCCAAAAATTATTTGTTCATATCCATATCCTTGCCAACTAAATATGAAAAAAATTCTAAACAAAACTTCTGTTGACCCTAGTTGAATTTAGCGCATATGTTCTATTTATAATTCACCATGATGAAAAGAGAAAAATGCACATAATCAACTTAGCAAGGAAAAAGTCCATGGCAGGAAGTTAATTTGAAATGTGGACGCAATGTATCTGCTACATCACAGGGTCCCAAGGTGTTTAAGAAACTTTTAAAACTAAAAGTTATCTTTTCTAAAACCCACAATGCAGGAATAATATATCAAAGCACAAACTCTAATTTTCAATGAATGAACATAATTAGTAAATATCTCATACACTCACCAGCTCTATAAACTGAAGGCCTAGTCTTGCAGCTTCTATATCAACAGATCTAATTAAGTCAATAAAACCAGGAAGGCAGCCTCTGCTAACAAAGGAAACCAAGTGCTCCAAAATCAAGCCTGGCTTTCCATTGCCTTCTATAGGGCCAACACAGAGATTTCCCAAAACATAAGCTACCTCTTTTCTTATATCAAATGGAGCGGTTGAAAGAAGGTGCAATAGTAGTGGCACTGCCTCACTAGAATAAATCAACTGCTTGTGCTCAACTGAACCAGCAGCTATATTAGATAACACCCATGCAGCTTCCTACATCATTGCTAAAGCTCTTAGTAACTGAGGCAATAAAGGTTAACATTAATGAAGCACAAAAATTTTTATTGTGTCACGTTTCTCGGCTTCAGAAATGTTTCTAAGTTTCCTCATGTTCACATTTCTCCCACATTTTTCTTTAGAAATTTTTAGAAAATATCATTTTCTGTGTCCGTTTCCGTTTTCGTGATCCCATTTCCATGCTATATGGGTTAATGTCAAACTTATGAAAAGAATGCCAACTCACCTTCTTCAAGACTCGGTGCTCACTCTTCAAACATTTTACTAGAACCTCAATGATATTATCTGAAATTTTCAAAAAAGTCAACATTCAAATAGAATTTGTAATGTGGACAAAAGTTTCTCAAAGCAAGTAGTTTCACTAGCCTGTGATTTCATGTCCAGGAAGAAGAACAACAGAAACTGTATGTGAATTGCCAGCTACAAGATTACCTAAACTTCGTAGCACCTAAAAAGGAAATACTTGATAACTGGTCCAAACATTGGGGAAGAATAAATTTATAGGCATCCCAAAAACATATAATTGCATATTCTACTTATTGTTGTATCTCTTGATGGATTAGTTAGAGCCTAGAGGATCCATAAAAAGAAAATAATAATCCTTCTCTTAATTTTGTTTTAGAGATTCAGCAAGAAATAAGAAAATATAATGTGGGGAGCTCAAATATGGAGACACCAATCTCTTTGAACAGGTATACAGTCAAATTCCAAATAATGAAAGATGAAATGATAAAAATCATATTGTTAAATTTGCTTTAAGTTCTTGAAAGCTTGATTTAATAATGAATATCAAAGGAAAAATAAAACTTGCAAGCTCATTAGAAAGGCATCTGAGCTGAAACTCAGAAGACATGATTTTCAAGAGAATATTGACCAGCAACCAGCACAAACTTTAAAACCTCGTGAACAAATTATTTATCAGTACACTTTTTAGAACACCAAATCTACTACACAACCATATTCAAAGTGGAGATTATGAAGATTTTAGCCATTCATTGAACAACGTGCAGAATAAACCATCATAAGCACAGAAAGACAAGTGAATAAATAAATAATAGGATATTGAACAAAATCTTTTAAACTCTCGTAATTTAAGCTACCGGAATGAGCAATTGCAGGCTGTTTGATGTTGCTAATCTTTGTATAAGCAGTTGAAGGACATCACTTTTCACCAGCATACTGGTAGCGACATTTGAGAGGGCTGAAAGATACACGACTACCCATGCTACTTCAGTTGCCAACTCCTCATCCCTGAATTCGAAAAAATATTTAATCATACATCAAATTTGATGATAAACTTTCTTCAGAACAAAGAAATTTTCGTTCACTGAAATTTTCCCCAGCATAGTTTGAAAATATATGGTATAGCCCTCCCACAGAAGTTGCATAACTACAGGTCCACCTATGGGGATGGAGGATCAGAGCAACTTGTCTCCAGGAATTCTTTCCATATCATCTTCAATGAATTAAGCATGCCTCTAAAATGGAATACCATTACAGACCAATATAAGAACAGCAATAATATACCAATAACCTAAAGGCATTCCAGAATTATGGCTGAAAGCTAGATGATTGAATTAAAAAAAAAAAAAGGCCTAATCGTAAGTACCATCAATATTGTAACTTCTTCAATTGAACAGTAATAATTTGAAATGGAAATTTGTAGAGAATAACAAAATAGATGTGCAGAAAGCCTAAAATAATTAGGCAATCACCACACCTATTAGCCAAGAAGAACAAGCTGCATAACACATTACAGTTTGTTCTAGTGCAGTCATAAATGAAATGAGAAGAACAAGATCAAGGCAATAAAACATGAAGCAAGATGAAGCCTGGTCAATGAATGATGACTTAAACACTAGGAAGTAGGATATGATTAGCCAAATAAAAGGATCAATTTGGACCCAGCCAAGAAAATCTCAAAATCTTGTCAACTGACCAGTTTCAGGAAATTTACAATTTCATGATGAAAAATGAACCTCTCTCAGATGTCTGCCCATGAAGCTAAAAGTCTTACGTTGAATCACTCTTGCTTATCACACAGTGGAGAAAACAGAAAAATCATATAATAGCACTCAATAAACCTGGTCAGCTATCTTGGCCTCTACAGGGCTTAAAATGGAAAGGTCAAACTGATGACTTGGAAAATCCAGTCCAAAATGCTTTGGGGATTAATTCCTCATAACCAGAACTTAATAAAATCACTACTGATGAGAGTTGACTTACGCTTTTCTTAAGTGCTGAAGTATTGCATCCAATACCCCATCAACTCTAATGAGTTCTGTTGCAGCTTTAGGATCTGGTCCCTACATTCAATCACACTGCAGCTATGCTGTAAATGGAATTTGGAAAGAACACAAAGGCAAACAGTTGTACATATGAATACAATCAGGACTAACTTAACTTAAATCATCAAAATATATGTCCATGGCGCAAATGGTGTTTACCACCTTGGCAGTGCAATGAATGGTTTAAATCACAAGAATGATGCATATTCAAGGCCTTCAATCAACCAGATCAAGAATTCAACTGACGAAGAGAACCTCAGAACCACATTAAGAAAGCTCAGAAGTCAAAAAAAAAAAAGTGATGCGGCAAAAGCTTTTAGGAAAGTGCAGTACAAGTTATGTGCCAATAAGACCAAATCAGTACATGTTCGAGGAAACTAGAGTTGGATCAGTTAACTAAATGCGCTAACTTTAAATGAACCAACAGGGGAGAGAGAGATAGAGAGAGGGGGGGGGGGGGGTGGGGTGACTGAAGCAAATACAATAACCGGGAATGGAAAACATATAAATAAAGAACTACACATAACAACCAGCAATATAGTAGAGAAAAAGCATTCACTGGAAATTTGCACAGATCACATCAAATACGCATAGTATCTCAACAAAATATAGTCTCAGAAGATTTCATAACATCTATTCAATTCAGTATTAATTAATTTAAGAAAAAAAAACTCTTTTTTTTTTTTAAAAAAATTATAGCCCATACAAGGAGGTTACAAGAAGAAGTGGATTAAAAATGTTCCCTAAGTTGTTGGCTAAGGAGCTAGTTTCCCCAGTGGCAAAGTTTCATCATGGAACAAAATTCCCATTCTTACAGAGAGAAACTAGTATACAGATTTCACGTTGAAAATAAATCCCTAACTAAAAGTATGGATTATTCTTATGTGAACAAAACTCAGTACGCAGTTTTCTTAGCAACAACATAGACAACGTAGTATTGAACTAAACTTTGCTTTCTAAAGCCCATCTTGACTCTGAAATATCAGTATTTAGAGAAATGACAACCAAGATGTAGGATATTGAGCTTTTCCATAGAATGGTAGACCATATGTGCAGGCCCAAAAGTCCCCACTACAGACTCTCACACGCACATGTGCACAAGCTATCCATGAGGAAAAGATACAAAACCTTGATTAAATTTGACAAAGCCCAAGCAGCGGTTCTGACTGTTGAACCCTTGTTTGGCAGCATCATTCTGGCAAGAGGTGGTAAGGCTCCTTGTGATAGCAAAACATTTCTCAAATCTTCTCCTTCACCAGCAACATTTCCCAATGCCCATGCACACTGCTCAGAAACAGGCAAGGAACTTTTTTCTGCAGAAGCATTCACTTCTAAGTGCAAAACCAAAAGTAGCATAATGATATACTTAAATACACCATAAAACAAGGACGAAAAATTGAACAAATTATTAATCATATTGGTAATAATTTGAGAAATTACAAATTATCATGTTCACAAATCCTAAAAGCTCAAGAAAATAATTGTATACTCTTTTCAAATGTCAACAATAAAGTGGAATTTTATACTTACTGTAGCTTTAGCTTATATTGCTTTCAAGCAGGGATTCATATTGCTGCATGATAAAAGTATTAAGAAGGGGGGAGAATAAAAATTTGTTTCTTGATACTGAAACGAAATACATTAGCCACCACCAACCTCCAAGGTGTGAAATCAGCAATGGTAACGCAGGCAGCAATGCCTTTGTTTCTTCTGGTTTTCCAGCAGCAATGTTTGTAAGGCACCAAGCTGCCTCAAGCAACTGCAATATCACAAACCAAAATTAAAAAAGAAAGGATAAGTTTCCTATTCCCCAATGCTCGCGTTAAGCGACCATCGAATAAGTTTATAGGCCTTTTAAGGCAGGCATTGTACATTCGTTTTAAGGTAAGCAACCAACCATTGTACATTGTATGGACCATTTGAACATAGATTAGACACAGAAAAGGCCAATTAACAGTTGATCTGCTTTCCCTACCCACTCCAGGTAAGGCAAAATCATTAAATTTCCAATCATAAACAAATCCAAGAAAAATATTCATGATCTGCATATGAAAATAATTCATGAATCCACTAAACCACAAAATAAAACAAAATTATTTTGACCTGTTCATCAGGAGAGCCAAATGAAAGGCACTGCACAAGCAGTGGGATTGCTCCAGCTTTAAGAGCAGCTTCAATGGGAGGGAATTCAGACCTTGACAGCAAACGCCTTAGCTCACGAAGCGCAGCAACTTTCTTCTGCATTGCACCTTTTCCCCTAACGATTCAAGACCAAACACAGTGACAATAAATTTTCAAATGAAGTATTTCATGACAGCTGCACAAGTAATTTATATAATTATGAGTTCATTGTTGTATTGAATTTTATCAGATCACATTCAATTAAATCCAACCAAACATGCACTAAGCAAGTCAAATTTATCATACCCTTAAATTTCTAAACAACTTACAGACACTCCTAACAAAAATTTTGACATACTGAAAGGCAACAGCCGACTTTAACTCTTCCACGGCAGAAGAAGTTTGAGCCTCAAGAATCGATTGCTCCTCATCGATTATCATGTTACTGTCAAGAGGGGTATCACTGTCACCACTACCTTCTCTGCACAGACGCTTTGCGCGCACCAACGATTCTCTCCTTTCCTTCCCCACCGCCACCGCATTCTGTCGCCTCCTCTGCGCCGCAACACTCCCAACTACACAAACAACCCATCATTTCATTCAAACATAACCAAAAAAAAAAAAAAATCAAACTACAGATTCTAGACCCGCATGCAAAATGTTTAAAATACATTCCTTATCTGTTTAGTTGATTGGGAAGTATGAATAAAACTAATTCAATCTTATTTAATAGTTCTGAAATAAAACCTAAAAAGAAAAAGAAAAAGAAAAACATAAACGAAAACGAAAAGGAATATGCAAACCGGATGACTTGATAGGGTCTCTTTTATGTCCATCTTCGGCCATTATACAGAAATCTTGTTTGGGTTTTGGATGGGCACAAATGTAAGCAAGCAGAGCAAAACCCCAAATTTGCTAACGATTTTCTCCAATTGAAGCGCCAAATTAGGTTTGTCGTTTAATTTGACCGACTGAATGGACCATATGTTTGCGGCGGAGACGGTCAAACGACAGATACTGCGGATTGGGGATATGTGCGAGTCATTTTGCGTAGAGCATTTTCAAGTGTCGTTGAGGTCAAACAAACAGGGGAAAGAGGCAATGTGTCGGATAGACAATATTCGGTTTAGAAGCATACGACACACTGAACATTATTCGTAAAATGCATAAAATTAATAGGTGAGATTGACATTTAGTGGCTTTTTCTCATAAATAGCTTGATTGATTTATGATCGGCACATAAACACATTATAACTCATTTAATCTTTTATATATTATATAAAGTCATGCCAATTTGATAAAATTTATTTATAATTTATATATAAAAGTCAAAGTTAAAATGTTCATTATATATAATATATTGACATCTTACTACATGTTTATATTTATTTAAAAGAATTTAAATAACATTTATTTAAAATTTTATATATTTATATTATTTATAAAAATATTTAAATGTTAGTATTTTATTAACCTTTATTTAGATTTTATAATGATGTTTGCTTTGAATCTCGAAGAACATATAATTATACGCAATATTTCAATTGATTTGAATAAAATATAGTATTTTTAGATTATAAATTTATATAAATTAAATGAATCATATCGGATTTTACGACTCATATATGACTCAATTAAATAAATAAATTATATATATTGTATTCTTATAACATGTATTGCATTGAAACGAAAACGCGAAAATAGAGAAACATGGAAATGACACAAGGAAACTATATTTTTAAAAAATTTATAAAAGGAAACAATGGAGAAACGTGAAAAAATAAAGAAATGCAAAAAGTTTTTAAAATGGAAAACGTGATTTAACAAAAGTTTTCGTGCTTCAAAGCTTTTAAGGTCATTTAAATTTTGTATTTTTTAGGATTAAAATATTTTGATATAATTAATAAATGAGTTGTATTCATATTGACCTTAATTGCATTACTTGAATAAGTTAACAACATGAATATGACTCATCAATTCATTTTAATATCTCTAATTCAATTATAACCACAAAAATAAGTCAAATCTCTAGAATTTCAATTAATTTGATAATTTTTATTTGATTTATAAATTTTATAATTTTATTTGATTCAATTATTTTTAAATAATTTTGATTTTTTATTTTTAATTGTTACCTCAAAATAATAATCAAAATAATTGCAATATTTAAATTTTATTAATTAAAATATAAATTATATCTTATAAATATTATATTACTTAGAACTACATTTTTATTACTAATACATAATGATATTTAGGAATAATATATAATTATAACTTTCATTAATATATTATTATTATTATTATTAAAAAATGAAACAATATTATTTTAAATTTTAAATAATATTTATTTAGTTAATTCAATTATAATTGATAATTGAATTAATATTTCAGTTTCAGTTACTTTCTTAAATTCAATTCAATTCAATTATGTATTTAAAAATAAAAAATTCAATTAGTTAGAATTTCAATTCAGTTAGCTAAATGTCCATTACCTATAATATGTGAGGGTAAGGGCAAAAACTTAGCGACAATAGATATTGAAAATTTATTTATATGCTCAATTAATAGATGAATGACAATTCAAATACCTATTTCTAACTATTAATAAAAATGCTTAATAATAGAGAAAAATTTTACGCGACTTTTCAATTATGACTCGAACTTATAAGTTTTGCAATTATGTTCATTTCAAATTTAAGTATCAATTTTAGCCTATTGACTAATTTAGTCAAAATTAAGATAAAAAATTATTTTATCATGTTGACATGGCAAAAAAAATTTCTTTTTCTTTTGGCCTATAGACAAAAATTTCAAAATTTTACACAAATTTTCAATTATAGCCAAAATAATAAATATTATAACTATATCACTATTTAAAATTTAAGTGTCAATTTTAGTTTATTGACCAACTTTAGTCAAAATTATTTTATTTTGTTGATATGATAAAAAAATTTATTTTTCTTCTTTTTCTTCTTCTTATTTTTTTTTTAAAAAAAAAAATCTCTATCAAATCTAATTGTGTCTCCATCAACATTTAGCTCAACAACAATTAACTCACCACCATACATTCAAGTTTTTTTATTTTACGTATAATCATGCTAGAATTTAATCAATAATGGTGTAGTAGGAGGAAGAGATAAAGTTGATAATGGTGGTAGCGATGAATTGACAGGTGATGAAAGTGGTAAGTTAAGTGGTGATGAAACTAGAGAGTGCACTAGTAATAGTAGCGGTGGAGATCTAATTAAGTTTGATTGAGAGAAAAAAAAATGGCGACTAAAAAATCCAACATAGTTTATCTAATTTTCTCTAGGATTCCTTAAACTTCTCGATATCAAGTTGTATTTATAGAGAAAAATATAAATCGCACTGAAAGCCAATTGAACAGACTTTTTTAGTACACTTCACAAAGTGTATATATATATATATATATATATATATGTTTTCTTTTGGCAACTTGGTCTTCGGGTTTAAGTTTAAGAATTTAGAGATTTTAGCTTGAATCTAATTTTAGATTTTAATGATTTTTCTATTCACTTTATCATAACATAACTGCTAGTTGTCATAATCGGATTGAGATTCCCTCAGTATATGGAATGCGGTAACTATAATTTACCCTTATTTTGGTGCAGTTCGAAAGAATATCACATGCATGAGAAATATAGTAAAATAACATGCGAATAATAAAACTTACACAGAGTACCTCTAATTTATCATAATCTAAACTTATACTAAGATCATTTTATCAGTTTTGGCTTTCTAACATCTTTGTTGTTATCAAGCTCTTAGCAAGATCATTATGTTGACTTCGCCTCCTTAGCAGCTTTATTATCACTAAGGCTTTCATTGAGCTTTACTCTAGACAAGATTATTATGTTGGCTTTATCCTCTCAACAATTTTACTATCACTAAGGCTTCTACAATAGTTTTAATCTTAGTAGGATCATTTTGTTGGTTTTGCCCCCTTAGCAGTTTTTGCTATCACTAAGGCTCTAGATAGCTTTGCTTTCAACAAGATTATTCTATCGGTTTTTTCCTTTTAATAGCTTTGCTTACTAAGATTTCTAATATATCTTTGCTCTTAATAGGATCATTCTATCGACTTTGTTGTCTTAGTGACTTTGATGTTATTAAGACTTCTATTGCAGCTTTGCTCTCGACAGAATTGTTATGTCAGTTTTCTTGGCTTATTAGCATTACTATCATCAAGGATTCTATTATAAGTTTGCCCTCAGCAGGATCATTCTGTAAGCTTTGCTAGTTTGCCCTCAGCAGGATCATTCTATAAGCTTTGCTTCATCAGTAATTTTATTATCACTAAGTCTTCTACTACATCTTTTTCTCTTAGCAGGATCATAGTATCGACTTTACTCCACCAATAGCTTTACTATTACTAAGGCATCTATTATAGCTTTGCTCTCAGCTGGCCTTTCCCCCTCAATAGTTCTATTATAACTAAGGCTTCTACTATAGCTTTACTCTTAATAAGATCACTTTGTTGGCTTTTTTCTTCAACAACAATACTATCACTAAGGCTTTTATTGTATGTTTTACAGGATCATTTTGTCGGCTTTACCCTCTTACCAGTTTAGCTATTACCAAGACTTTTACTAATTATTGTTCTTTTTTATCTTTTCTTTTATCTATTTTTTTTGTGCTCTAACTTTTGCTTGAGTTGTTCTTCAAGAATTTCAACTTAGCTAATCTTTTATTTTTCGTTGTTCTTTTTTCTTTATATTTATTTTTCTCTTTTTTATGTTATGTCTTGCCTAAATTATCCTCTCAGATTTTCAACTTAGTGAGTGCTCTTTTCCTTTTTTTTTTTTTTTTTCTCATTTCATTCAATACTTCTTTTGCTTTTTATTCATTTTTTTCATTTTTTTTCATCACACCTCTCTAGCTTCCTTTCTTGTTTCCCCTTTATTTCTCTTTTTTCTTACTTCTCTTATAATTATATCTCTTGTTTTTTTGCCTAGTTTTTCTTTTTATCCCTACTCTTTTTTTTTCTTTGAATCTCTTCCTCCCTTCCTTTTTTTTTAGCTTTCACTCAAAATTGATGTTTAGTTTTCTCTATCTTGCCTTTTTTTTTTTTTTTACTTCTCTATTATTTTTCTTATTTTCCTCTCTCTCTCTTTTATTTCATCTCATATGTATTTTATCTTTTGCTTTAATGGCTGATTTGGTTGAACCTCAATCATAGTAGCTCATTTTTTTTTATTGCAAATCTATTACCATCATGATAAATCTCATTCATAATAATATCTTTGAAAATTGATTCCTTAATCCCTCATCATGCCAACTTTGTTGCGAATTTTGGCAAGCAGAGTCACTAATAAATTCTCCAATCCCGTGATGTGGCATTTAAATTTTCATTATCTATTGTGTTTGACATGTGAATTCTTTTATAAATCTTATATTTGTTCTACTCTAGCACCTCCACATGATGGCCCCAATTGACAACAGGACCTTAGGTACCTTTGTGGCTATTGATAAAATCTATATTCAAGATCTTTTCCAATCTAGCAACTATCTTCACGAATTCTCTCCTTTTTTCTTCCCTCTCTCTTTTTTTTCTTTTCTCTTTTCTTTTTTTTCCCCTCAATTGGTTGCTAATTATCTCTTAACTTGTTCACTATAATGTATCTTAAGTGTAGATTTTAGAGTTTGGACTCATGGTCCATATTGTATTTATATAATAGGACTTTAATATCTTTCTAGGACTTGCTAGCAGCACAAACACATGTTCACCCTACATGACATCCATTTCCATTACACACACTTGAACGACCTTACATGGGGTCAAGTATTAACACGTTAGATAAAAACTAATAGCGCTGATTATGTGGTACCACGTTTATCTCAAAACTTATCATTGGTGAGTGGGCTATTTGGGACCTCAACATACTCGGCCTAGATGTGTATGTGCTACCTAGAGGAAGAGTTCATTTGGCAAAAAGGTCTTAAGGTGTGCTAAAGGTCATATTATAAGATCTCTGAAAAGTGTTCATAATTACCAAAAGAGCTATTATGGCAAAGATTTTCAAACTGCAGGCTAATCAACCAACATGGCATGCAGATTCCTCTTTCTTAAATCATCCTTGCTCTTATTTTGTTAAAGAGAGATTCCAAACCCATGAAGCGATTAGAACATACTCATGGTTCACCTAAGGTAAGCACTACAACAACAATTGAAGAGTTTGAGAAAGTGGGTCATGATGTGCCTCATAATAAGAAGTAGACCATGACATGCCTATCTATCACGAAAATATTTTTCACCTCTCCTTATCACTTTGGAATTTGTAATAAATTTTTTTTATAATTGTCTATATTTCCAAGATTAAAAGAACCAATTCAATTGTAAATGATTATCACTATACAAATGAGCAAAGATAGAATCTATTAAACTAAAAAGAGAAAGAGATATATCATCATTTCAAACAAGTTCTTAAAACATTCATGGAGGATAACTATAATTAGTGTTAGAAAATGAGATTGTCATAGCTTGTTCACTTAACTCTAAAAAGATCATCTTTGATTCATTTGGTGGAGAGATGAAGGGCATTTGGTCGATTGATGTCGGGATCAACTATTTTTCTAGAATCTACAAGGTTATGGATCTCCCCAACTATTTTAGCTTATATTTCTTTCTATTTTTTGTTAGTGTTGATTGAGGGCTTTCATCATTAATAGATTTGTCTTGCATTGTTTCTGTTACTGGCTCACCTGCTTGGCCAGTGAACCATTGAAGGAAATCTATTAGCCCGTTGATATATGAATCCACCTCACGAATTGAAAATTTATTTCCCCTATAACAAATTGGAGCAATAACCCCAACTTAGCACACACATTTAGTAGCATAATTTTTTATTATTAATGGATAATAATTGCAATCTAATGCATACACAAGTATTTTTTTAGTATACTATAGATATTTTAGAAAATAAAAATATTAAAATTTAAATTGTAGTATAAAAAATATTCAAACCTTAGATGACTAACCTAAGGTTTACTCATGTAACAAAACATTAAATCTTCTCAAACTTATAGAAGAAATATGGTCCCCAAGTTTCGTTTTTGTCTTTGATAGAATCGTAGGATGAAGTTGACAATTTCTCAAATGTTGATCATTTCCTTCTTCAGCAAACGTGCTATATTTATACAGTTTGGTGAATTCTAACTTAAAATTTATTTTTATTTTTAATAAAATTTATTTATAAATAAATTTCTTTATTTGATATATTATAAAATAAAAATACAATTCATTTTAAATAAAATAAATTTTATGTTTGCTTTAAGTATAAAAAGTTAATAAGATATTTATTTTTATAAAAATATCCTTATGTTATTTTTTGAGCTTTTATAAAAATAAAAAAAAATCAAAAAGAGAGGATAGATAATAGAACAAGAAGAAAAAAAAATGAACAAAAAAAATGAAGTGAAAAAATATTTTAACTAAAAGTGTTTTGGTATCAAATTTAATAAAATTTAGTTTTGTTATAACTAAGTCTATAAATTTAATAAAATATAATTTTAAATGAATTTTATTTATAAAAAAACATGCAAAATATGATTTTATAAATGAATTTTATAAACTATAAATGAATTCTATAAACCATCAAACTTATAAATAAATTTTATAAACTATAAAATTCATTTACACCAAATATAACATTAGTGATATCTGCATATCTTAAGTTGTACTATTTTTCAGATATTTTATAACTTTATTATTGAAATAAACTTATGAATCAATTCGCATCATTTTTTATTTTTCTATTTTTAAAATAAAAATAAAATTTTATAATTAAAATTTATCATTTTGTATTTTAAAATATTTTATTAGAATAATATTTTAGAAAGTATCTTTTATTTTTTAAAAATTTAAAATAAAAAACGCAATAATACCAAACACTAATAAAAAATTTTATTTTAAAAATAATAAAAAAAATAGAGACGAGTGTATTATTTTCCATTCACACTAAAAATTCACAACAAAGCAAAAAAACATACAATTTAATTACACAATTATTATTATTATTATTATTATTATTATTATTATTATAAATCATCTACAAACCGTTAAATTATTATTAGCATTCCTAATTTTCCTTTTTTAGTACTAAAAAAAAAAAGAAAATCATAACTAAACAAAATTTTGTTGCTAATGGGCCTTTGTGTTTACTTGGCTATACACACATCCACGTGTCATCTTTTTTCAAACTCTTCCTCCTTCCTCCACTTCCTTTTTAACTCTCTGCGTCAACTCTTTCTTGCGAAACAGATCTATCTCGACCATGGGACATACACCTCTAAAGGCCGTAACCCTCACCCACGTCCGCTATCAAAGGGGAGACCGATTAGGCCATTTCCTTGCATGGATCTCTCTAATCCCGGTCTTCATAAGCCTAGGCGGATTCGTCTGCCACTTCGTGTTCCGTCGTGAGTTACAAGGCATGTTCTTCGCTTTCGGCCTCCTTATTTCCCAATTTATAAGCGAACTCATCAAGAAATCTGTACAACAAGCCCGGCCCGAGACATGTATTCTTCTCGAGATGTGTGATTCTCACGGCTGGCCGTCTAGTCATTCTCAGTATATGTTCTTCTTCGCTGTGTATTTCACGCTGCTAACTTTTAAAGGGATTGGGTTAACAGAGGTTAGAAATAAGTGGGCCAGGTGTTTGGTGCCATGGCTTTTGGCGGTTTTGACCATGAAATCGAGAGTTTACTTGGGGTACCATACGGTGCAGCAGGTGTTTGCTGGGGCTACTTTGGGGATTTTACTTGGCTCGGTGTGGTTTTGGTTTGTGAATTATAAGCTATATTATTTGTTTCCGGTAATGGAGGAGAGTAAAATGGGGAGATGGTTTTATTTGAAGGATACTTCACATATTAAGAATGTGTTGGAATTTGAGTATGAGAATGCAAGAAGAGCTAGGAAGGAGATGGCTGCCAAATCTAATTAGGTTGGTACTTTTATCTTTATTTGCATTCGTATATGATTTGTAGTGAAAGATTAGATTCGTATGTTTCATTGTGTTTTTAAATATATTTAGTTTAAAGAAGAAGAATTTAGATTTACATATGGCCTATTGGTCAAAAAAATCCAAACATTTACATATTATATCCAATTCTTTTAATTTTGGCAAAATTAACCAATTTGCAAAGGTTTTGGTAATTATAGCCAATTTAAGATTTTGATCAAAATTAGATAACATAATCCTTGACATATCATCCATCTAACATTGAATTTTTAAAAAGATGTGTTTAGTGAGTCCTATTAGATTTAAAATTCAATTTTTTATATATGATATGTCATAGATCATGTCATTTAACTTTGACTAAAATCTCACATTGGCTATAATTGCCAAAACTTTTACAAAATTAGCTAAATTTGTCAAAATTAAAAAATGGGATATAATTGTCAAAACACGCAAAGATTTGGATTTTTTTTTTTTTTTTACCAATAAGCCTTTACATATTGTTTGGTATAAATTCTTGAGACATTCATTTTATTTGCAAATGAATTTCAAATAAAAAAAATCATCTATAAATGAATTTTTATGTTTGATTTAAGTGTACAATTCACTTTGAATTTGTAGCATAATATTGTAGCTTTAGTAGCTTGTTCCCCCTGTTATTTTTTGCAAATTTAATAGATTTTTAGATAATTTGGTCCAAACGTAACTCACTCCATAGAGTTCAAAATTAAGAATTCTAAATGAGTTCTTTGATGTAGCAAACATGGCAAGTGTGGCATTTTGGTATTAGTTATATTCGTAATGAAAGATTAGACTTTTACGCTGAATTAAATTATGAAAGATTAGACTTTTACGCTGAATTAAATTAATTTACACTAATAGATTGAGTTAATGTGACGTTTTAAAAGAATAATACTTGATAGGAATTCCTTCTATGTGTTGGGTATAATTTAGTTCATAGCAGTTATATTGGCATGGAAGTTGAAGCCAGTCTTAGAGGTATATAATTTTCCAGCCATAATGCCATTAGCAATGCAAAATCTTGAGCAAGTATATATGTACCTTGTTGGTTATTGTGATAAAATATGATACTAAGGAAGGAGTAAACAATGAACATGAAATTCATTTGTAAGGAGGTGATGAAATGGTCATTAAAGCTAGTAGAGTAGACAAAATTGTTTGGCATAAACAAATTTGAGACTGGGGTTCCATTAGATAGGATATAGTAGACCTTACTGCAGATAATGATAAGCATGAGATGCCTTTTTCCATATAGGATGTTTATGGTGAATGATGAAAATGCTGTATTAGAATCACAATGTTTCTTGGAATGTGGTGAGTGAAGTCCTTTAGCTTGGCAATAGAAGATTTAAAAGCAGATGTGGAATCTTGAGTGTATCACGAAAAATTTATAAGGTTCACAAGTCCCCCTGCAATTTTAGTTTTCTTGTTAGTTTTCACTTCCCATTTTAACTTCTACTCTATGTCTTCATTACAGTGATGGTTCTATTCATAGGCTTAATTGAGCTATGAATGATCTAATTCTGGAAATCCATGCGTTTGAATCTTACACACACACACACATATATGACTTTTGTTGAAAAAACTGCTATAAGAAACTCTTGTTGTTTCTAACCATAAGCATCTCTCATTCTCTCTCTCTCTCTCTCTCTCTCTCCTTATGCTTTTTTCTTTCTTTTTCTTCTCATATTTTGCATAGATCATATGATAATGCTCACGTTCCCAATATGCAATAATTTTTTAGGGCGCAAGTAGGTCATCTGTGTCTTCCAAATATTGGTTATCTAGTGAATGAGGGATCTGTCGAACTGTGCACATACATCTTAGGCCTATCGTTATTTGGAATCTATCTTGGAGAGAGAAT
Organism: Omphalea diandra; assembly: GCA_949677035.1. Classification (NCBI taxonomy): domain Eukaryota; kingdom Viridiplantae; phylum Streptophyta; class Magnoliopsida; order Malpighiales; family Euphorbiaceae; genus Omphalea; species Omphalea diandra. The sequence goes on along the minus strand of CATIWR010442451.1, from coordinate 5,874 downwards.
TACTACTCAATCAAATTTGAAGAAAATCACTATCAATAGAATGATGCCCTTATGTAATCCAGAACAGAATCTATTCGTACTCAGTAAAAAGAATCCAAATTACTGACCCCCTTTGTTATGATTAATGTTTTATTGAGTTGAACTGAGTAGAGAACTGTCTTATAGTTGGATAGTGCTGCTGCTGGATGATCCATACATATGGATTCTTTTGATATGTTTGAGAAAGAAATTGCTGTCTGCTGTGTATCTGCTAGCATCTGAGAAAAGTTCGTATAAAGTAAAGTGGTGATGTGCTTTTGAGGTACTGAATGACTGGTTAATTGTCAAATAATAATTATACAACTCTAATATGTCTGTGAATGGCAAAAACATGTTCAACAAATGTGCTATATAGAATAATCATGGTTGAAACCTGAATGTTGAGTTGGATATGTTTAGTTGTACGAATTGGAAAAAATTGGAAATGACTTGTAAGCATGAAACCATTGGCTAAGAATCAAACTTATTTGGATATTGTAAAATAGACAATAGATAGTTATTGAGGCAAGCTTGATTTATGTACTTATAGTTATCCTGCCTTCTCTCGCTCGTGAATGTGAACTCCCTACTTGTTTCCTTTTTACTTTTGGTATTGATACCTCTGACAAATCTTCTATTCTCATTGTGGAAAATGCTTTCTTGATCCATTTTGCAGGTAAATTGCTCCAAAGCTGCATCTTAAGAACTGTTGACTTTCAGTTTGCTTGTGGGAATGATATGATTAAGCAAGTGCAAGTCTTGTTGATATCACTTCATCTAGGAGTCGATATGGAAAACTGGATGGACTAGTCTTCAGGTTTTAGATTATTATATTTTACATCAGGGATGAATCTGATTTATCATACTTGTAGGATCCCTGCGGCGTTGAATTGATATTATTTGATAATTTACAGAGAGTGGGATCAGACTTCCATTTCCCAAATTCTGCTGTGGTTGGATAGTGATTTTTTAATAATGTTGATGATATTTTCTTAACAATTGGATGGATTAAGCTAGATGTTCTCAAGAAATGGTAGAAGATGCTAATCATTTGCGCTTGAACAAGTTGCTTTCTTCTTTTTTTGTTGTTTCTTACCTTTCAAGATTAATCTTTGATATGTTCTTCGTTGTAGCAAAATGCGCCTTTTTTTAAACGGAATCTATTGATGTAAATCTCATATATGGAGAATTTTAATATGAACTGAGTTCATTATATACGATAGTAAATTATTCAAATAGAAAAAAAATCATTTATATAAATATTTTTTATTTTATTAGTGACAATCCGTAATTTTTTATAATTTTATATTCAAAATATATTTATAATTTTATATTCAAAATATATTATGTAAATTCTCTTAGATTAAATGGTTCAACATTTTATGAGATGGAGTCAATCTATTGAAATTTTTCTTCCATATATGCATTCATATGTAAAAAGAGATGGGGGTTGCCAATTCATAATTAATAGTGAATTTCCCTTCCATTCCATCTATTATTTTCATTAGTTGTAAATTTTTTATCCCTCTTTATTTTCTTAGCAAATTTGAATAAGAAAAATGAATTGAAGTGCTTAATTGGAGGAGGCTTGATAATGGAGGTCCCATTTTGATGTCTTACCATTCAAGAGTTGATATAAATGCTTAAAATAAAATTATCAAACGAAAATCTAATTAAACAGTTAATTTTTCTCCTTTTCAAAGGAGGATGAATGGTTGCAACCAAAACTGAAATTGCTCACATTTTTTATCTGGAAACGCGCCTATACACATAAGTTAATTTTCTTGGCGTTGAATTTTTAGTTTAGATTTTGTTTAGTTTGAAATAGGTTGGTTAAAAAATGTAGCATTAATGTATAATTTTTGGAGAATGATAGCATTCACATGTTTGATTGAAAGACAATGCACAATAAAAATAATTGAACTATAAAGTGACAAATCTAATAATATTATTAAATAACATTATTTAATTTAATAATAAATAATAATTTTATTTAATTCAATAATATTTAATAATATCTAATATAATGATGCATAATAATTTTTATCAAATTTAACGATAAATTATTAATTTTGATATTATAATGTGATAAAGTAAACAATACTATTCAAATTTTTAAAAAATAACTTATTAAAAAATTAATGACAATTAACGTAGTAAAGCATAAATACAAGTCCTAAAATGCTTTATAATTATTATCTTAATTAAATTTACTAATAAAAATATTTTTATTAATAAATTATAAATAATATTATAATTTATTAGTAAAAGTTAATAATTTAAAGTTAATAAATAAATCAAATACAATAATCATATATTTTTTGGAAAAATATATTCGAACCAAATAAAAAAATTGTTAACTTCTTAAGAAATACCATTCTTTAAAAAATTATTTCCCCAAAAGTTATATGTCATGAACTAAATGAGATTTTAATATTTAGAAACACAAAAAATTAAATTAAATCAAATTAAATTAATTTTTTATTTAATAAATAAATAATATAATTCAATTCTTTTAAATTTAAATTAAAATAATGAATTTCATTTTACTTAATGAAACTTATTAAAAAACAAAATTAATTTCAAATAAACTTAAATGTATCTTTTAAATAATAAAAAATATAAAAAGTGAATATATTATTTACATAACTTATTTATTTATTTGGTGGGATTGTAAAAATATCCAAAAATTAAGTTTATTATTCATTTTATGTATTTAGAAATATTTTTCTTTTTAATATTTATTTCAGAAATAAAACTACATGAGGAATGAATTTTTTTTAACTAGTTGAACTAATTATTGGAATTAATCAATTCATTTTTTCAAATATATGAATTCAATTATTATAAAATTATTTAAACTTAATTTTATGAATAAAATAAAAAAATTATTGTGAAATAATTATTTCAAATTAAATTTACAGTCTAAAAAAAGGAGAGAAAAATCTGTCCACTTACTCAATTTCCAAATTAGAAAATTAAAAACTTGGAAACAAGCGGGAAGCATGTGAGCCATGACCAAATTTGACAGTCACATCTGAGAACTCGCCGCCACCCAACACTCCTTTTCCCTCCTTGTCCGTCTATTGCGCTCTCTTCTCAATGCGCATCAACCTCAATCGCTTCTCTCTTTGATTTTTCTTTAAAATGTGGCAATTTCTGCTAGCCGCAGCAGTAGCTGGATTTACTACTTTCGTGGCCAAACACTTCCTAACTCACGATCCTCCTAATTACGAAGAATCCCCTCCTCAAACCTCGATTGCCTCCGCGCTTGTTATAAATGACACTAATGACAGTAATTTCGAGCTGCTACCTGCAGAAGATAAGATTTTTAGGTTTTCGAGCTCTGGTTCTGGTTCTTCGTCAAACGGTAAAAAAGCTAGGATTACGAGGAAGAAATCGGTGATCAAGGGCCGTCGATTAAAATTTGATGCTGAAAATCGTACGGCTGAGAAGTCGAGATCTGGTGGTTCGGAGGCAAGTGCAAGGCGGGTTGCTGTTTGCTTGAAGAAGAGGAGAACTTCCAAGAATGTGCCTGCTAAGCGAGGATCCTCTTCTTCTTCTAGTAAAGGTTTTGTTTATATATTCTATTTTGTTTTTAATGCTTTATTTTTTTTAAAAAAAAAGTATTTAGCCGTAATTGATTAAGGCGCAGAAGAATGACGCATTAATTCAATCGGAAGTCCTGTTAGATAAATTAAGTGAGAGTTTTTGTGTTTCCATGAGTAATTGCTTAAAAAAAAATTACGATTTGGGTTGTTAGTAAAACAGTTGAATTCAGTTCATTATTTTTTACTTCTTTTTGTGTTCTGTACCTTTTCTGATGAGTTGCTTCAATTTACTATGAAATGGTGGTTAGGTTTAGGCATGTGTCTATGAATTCAGTTTATGAATACCCAAATTGAAATCACCATCTCATCACACACACTGTGAAGCATTATTATATGCGAGGCTAGGATATAGTAGCATGGTCCCTTTTTTTAAATAATCCTCTTCTTTGAATGCTATATGCTGTGGATAGTGGGACAATTTGAAACCTTTTATGATACAAGATAAAGCATTTCAATACATAACTTACAAGCACATATTGTTAGACCAATCACTTGGTGAAGATGCTTTATCCCAACGAGAGTAAGTGAGGGAGCAAGTTATTCAAGGAGCTGTAGTTGTAATGTTATCAAACAGTTCTGTAGACATAGAGAAATTCCTGACTTATAATAATAGGAAAGTTGATAAAGAATGTGCTTTATTGGAGAGCAAGTATAAGGCATTTATCAAAGAACATGATATCAAAATGCATTTGTGTTTACCTATAAAACCTCCTAAACTCGGTACGGAATTTTATCTATTAACCAAATTGAGATGATGATCTTCAATGTTCCTTGTGCTTGTTACCTTATATCAACCCATCAGACTTAATTCATCTGTTGATGGGCTTTGGTTTCTTTGACTCCATGATAAAGTAGGAAGCAGTTCTTTGTTTTCAAGTTTCTTCTTTAATATGTTTGGTGTGTTTATTGTGCTGATATCATATTATACTCTGCAGATAGCTCTTTGTTTGGTTGGGGACTTGGAATCAGAATCATGTACATGATGTCTGCTGGGAAAACTGAGATCAGTAACTGCAATGGATGAGACTTCGAAAGTCGTTCAGGAATTAAGAACTGAGCTTTACAAGAGAAAATCAGCCCAAGTTGCTGCTAGCTCAAAAGATTTTAGCAGTAAGAATAATCAGCTAGTGCTTTATGGGTCAAGCACAGGGCATATAGATCCAAAAGACATCAAGGTTTCTCGTATGCCAATGATTGATGATGTTGAATACCCAAGTAGTGTTCTTACTGAAGAGCCAGAGCCACAGGTGCTGGAAATGGATCAACTGGAAGCAGAGCTTGAGTCTGAACTGCAAAAACTTCCATGGTCCAATATTGACGCTTCTAGACATCAAGGAGGAGGACCAAATGTGGGCAAGGTGAGCCTTTTCAAAGTTCTTTCTATAGATTTACTTATCACTGAAAGGCTTCCCCCTCCTATTAGTGCATTTGTCTGGACTTTTGTAAAACTTTTACTTGATTCTAGATAGAAGATTTAGTTGTTTATTGCAGTTATGTGCATTTCACTTCAATATATAGAGGCTGTTAACAGATTATAATCCCTCACATTTCATGTGCTTCCAGATCTTTGTTTAGTGTTAGTTAACAGGTAATGTTTGCAAATTGAAAATGCAGCTATCGGATGTGCTTCCTATAATGCTTCTAAGTTTGATAATTTTTATTATGAAATATTGGGTTTGTTTATGTTTGTAAAAGCCGATATCTTTGGTACTTGCCCGTGCATTAATACGTGATTAAAGAAAAATAAAATAGAAGTCCAACTTAACATTCTCTTATTTCCACTGCATTGTAGATTATGTTGTTTTTTTCTAAATCACTCTCCATGAGCTTACAGAAGTTATAAACTTCCTTTGGTGGAAAATTTGTTCATATGCATCTAGATTCTGGATTAGTAGTCCGTGTTAGTGCAGCTGTTGAAACCTGATTCACATGGTAGACAGTAGACACCTTGATTCATGGAAAGTGGCATGTTTCAAGTCTAGAAAGCTTTATTATCATCTCTGATTAACTTAATTAACACTGAATACAAGGGGTGGACACCCTAATTATGATCTAATGTTGTGCAGAATGAGGTGTTCTCTGGTGGGTTTCATGAACTAGCGGAGCGGAGCACTGTTTCTTACGAATGCCATGGAGTCTCACCATCTGAACTGGATCAGAAACTGTGCCACTTGCTCATTGAACAACAGGAAAATCAAATTGAGGAGCTGGAATCAGAATTACATTCAGCCCAATCCAAACTCTG
>CATIWR010442390.1:0-41153 GCA_949677035.1 Omphalea diandra | reverse complement strand
TTAAAAAATAATGTTTGATAAATATTAGCATTTAACGTTTTATTTAAAAATTAATGTTCAATATTTAAAAAATATAACTAAATGAATAAATATATTTTTTTAACATTTAAAATATCAAAAACTAATGTTAGATTTTTTTAGTATTAACATTATATTTATCATTATCTAATTTTTTATTTCATATAAAATCAATTAAATTATAAAATATTTATTTTTTACTATTATACAATATAATTATATATCCAAATATTTTTTTAAAATAAAGATAAAATTGAAAATATATAAAATAATATATTTTATTTTTCAAATAAGATAAAATAAATTTATTTTTTTCTCCATTTTATCTAAATATGAGAAAGAAAAATAAAATTTATTTTTTCTCCTAAATTTCTTTCCTCACTGCATCATTTTTCCAAAGGGTTAATGTAAATTCCTTTGCTTTCGACCAGAAAAAAACTAATAGACTTTTAAGTATAGTGCACTATCACAAATTTTAGATTTTTAGTATTTACTCTTTCTTTAATTTAATGGGACAATTTGATGATTTTCTGACGTGATGTGGTTAACAAACCAGAGTGTGGTGGTTTGATTTTTATACGCTGTCGGTGGACCATTATGGAAGGTTCAAACCCCGAAGCCCGGCCCAATCAAATAAACCGACACTGCTATTTGAGCCGCCAGTTCATCTTTTCTCCATATCTTCCCCTTTGATATAGATACAAGTAGGAACGGTAGAATCTGCAAAAAGGACTATGGAGGATAGAAATAAGCTCGTCCAGATATTCGTGAAGCTTCTAGACGGAAAAACCGCAACTCTAAGATTCACGGCGCCTCAAGCCGGCGTCGACGCTGTCAAGCAACGGATCTTCGAGATTACTGAAATCCCCGCCCAATCCCAGCGCCTGATCTGCGGAGGGAAGCAACTCGACGACCGGTCCGTAATCTCCAACTCCGAATGCACTGTACACCTAGTGCTCAGCCTCCTGGGCGGCAAGGGCGGGTTCGGTTCCCTCCTTCGAGGAGCAGCTACGAAAGCGGGTCAAAAGAAGACCAACAATTTCGACGCGTGTCGGGACATGAGTGGGCGGAGGCTGCGACACGTGAATGCGGAGAAGCGGTTGGAGGAGTGGAAAGCAGAGGAGGAGGAAAGGAGATTAGAGAAGATTGCGGAAGAGTTTATTAAGAAGAAAGCGAAGAAAGGAAAGAAAGGGGCAGGAGATGGAGAGGCGGAGAAGTATGTGGAGAAGTATAGGAAAGAATCGGCGAAATGTGCGGCGGACGTTGAAGAGGCTGTCAGAGAGGCATGTGGGAATGGAAACGGGAAGTGGAAGGGGAAGTCGCTAAAAGAAGGATTGGAGGCCAAGAAATTGAAAATATGGTGAATTTTTTGCCTTTAGATGTTTTTATTTATGTTTTAGGGAAGTTGGGATTTTAGAATATTTTTCTTTTTGAATGCTTTTAGTTTTCATTTTAAATAACCCGTTTGCTGCTTTATTTTCTAGAATTGAGTGGGAATGGTAATTATAATGCAAGGACAGTTTTTTTATCCATCATAACATGCAAAACAGTGTCCATTTGATTGTGCATTGCATGTATTTGTTGGACGTGAATTTTGTAACTTTTTACATTATTTGGAGCTTTTACAAAACGCTTAGTGGGTCATGCTGTGTGTTTAATCTCCATATAACAGAATATGACATCCGTTTTCAGGTAGGGAGATGTTTGAAGAAAATTGCATGACTTTCTTTCATTTTATCCTTCAAATGAAAGAGCTATGGCTTAATTATGTATGTCATAATGGTTTGGATTGAACTGATTTATTTCATCTTCCATACCTCTATTTTCCTCGGTGTTATTTATTGAAGTTTGATGATTGAATTTAATTTTGTTAGGTTGGGGAAGAGAAAGTGGGGTGAAAGTGACGGTGAAGATATGGATGAGGACAGCAGTGATGATGATGATAATGAGGAAAGTGAGAAGTCTGTTATTTTAAATAATGGAAATCTTTCAGATTCAAATAAGGAGGTAGAAGGAAGCTCAGATTCAGTTACTGGAAGAAAACAAGAGGAAGAGTACTCTGGTGGTGTGTCAATTGAGAGTGGTTCTGAGGCAGAAAAAGATGCTGCTGTGGAGCAAAGTTCGAAATCTAGTCCTTCTGGAGAAATTGTTCTTGGTGAAGAGGATGCTGTGGTTCAACCAGAGATTCATCAGCAATCGGTACCTCAGATTGGTGCTGTAACTTGCTTGCAGACTGCTGAGATATCTGGTATTGATGCAGTTAAGGATGAAAAGCACGAGAATATTGGGTCTGACTCTCAACCCCTATGTGTTTCATGCCCAGCAAGTAGGGAAGACATTGAAAGCAGCCCAGTTACTGCTGACCCTGTCTCTGTCTTAAAATGTGAATCTTATGGAGAAGCACTAGTGGCAAATGTAAGTGACGCTGATTTGGAGAAGCCACTAAATTTTGATGGTTTCAATTCAGCAGCTGAGATGGAGGTATGCCAAATATATTTATTTATATTTGAAAGTCTTATTTCATTAATTGCCCTAGGTCTGAATAGTATTTGATTGTCATGATAAAATGGGCATTTGTTAACTGAGAGAGCCAATATGGAATCTGGATAGTCATCATGGGTGGTATTATAATTATTTGTGTAACTATTTATTAGGAGTTCAACTTAATATATAAGAGGGTTTGAAGGCAGCTAACAGACAACTATGAAGAATTTGTGATGATATATATATATATAATTTTTAGGATATGTTGAAAGGGCTCCCCAGCCAATGTGCCCCAATTATGTGATTGAGAAGTTCTGTTTGAGGGATTCCTTTGCATTTGATTGCATTTGTAAGAAACAGTGAAAATGAGAAAGGGAAGTCTTAAAGTAATGTGGGTATGATATGATTAGAGGGACACGATATCTGTGCAGTTAAATGCAGAATAAAGATTCATACAGAGGCTTTATTAGATGAGTAGACATGAGGTCTAGTGTTGCAATGTATCCTGCGGGCAAAGGTGATACTTTAGATGATACTTCAATTGTGTTAAGAAGGGTTGAAGGGTTCTGGCCCTTCAAATGTTGAATTTCCTCTTTCAATTTCTCTATTTTGTTTTCTGTAAGAAAATTTGCTTTTTTTAGTTTTTAAAAAATTGGCAGTGTCAGTCAACCTTTTGGGCAGTGGTGAACTGCTTAGTTTGCTCTCAAGCTTTCAACTCGGCCTTAACATAATTTTTTTTTTTTTTTTGGGGCATGGTCCTGTGACCCCAAGATGTTTTAAGTAGTAGAGTTACACTGATTAGGTTACTTACAGAGGATGTGAATTACTGATTTCAGCAACAAAAGAATTGCCTTCTTTTAGCCCTGAACATTTATATAACGTTCTTCTTATTTCCAGAGGGGTTTATGGGGTCAACCTGAACTGGCTTGTTTGCATGGTTGCTTTGGTGATTACCCTCTGGGAGAAAGTTCTCTTATTTGCTTGTGCACTTCTTTTTCTTATATAGACCACAGTAATTTAGAATGGCCGTTCTTTATGACACCATTCCGTTCCCACCCTCTGACTTGCATAGTAAGAAACGATCTGTATCTACATGTTTTGTTACTGTAGTCTTCCCTAGAAAACAAAATTCTGTGGTACGAGTAATTATCAGTTTTGCAATTTTTGTCTTTATTATAATGCTCAAATCATATTCTGCCCTTGTTCTTGTTATAGGTTTTTGGCATGGAAAGGTTGAAGAATGAACTACAAGCCCACGGGCTCAAGTGCGGGGGTACACTGCGAGAGCGTGCTGCCCGGCTTTTCCTGCTAAAAACTACTCCTTTGGATAAGCTGCCAAAAAAGTTGCTTGCCAAGAAATGAATCCGTGTTGAAGATATTATCTGACTAACTCTAGTTGACAAGCATCTTCAAATGTGTAGTTTTGAAACTCTTCGGTTTGCATGTGTTGCATGTATTATCTACTGTCAACTCCACTATTTTTGACTCAGTTATGTTTTTAATGTTCACAGGGGAAAATAAAGCAAAACAAAATTGAACAATGATGATTCCTGTGATGTTATAACTTGTTCACCTTGTATGTTTTGTACTTCAAAAAATTAGGAATATGTTATAGCTAATGTCTTGGGTAGCATGGAAGTAGGAAATGCAAAATTGGACATGGAAAAACAGTATTACGGGAAACTCAAAATCGGACAGGAAAAAATAGTATTTTTTAAAATGTAGAAAACGAAATGTGAGAAAACATGTAACTATAAAAATTCTAAGCGACATGTTTGTAAATTTTTTTGTATATAAATATATTTATAATGGATATATATATGGTAGGCGCTAGAATTTTTCATTCGCTAAAATTTAAAGTTATCAGCGAATTTTTTTCTAAAAGGTATCAGTGAATTTTTCGTCCACTAGAATATAAAGTTAAAAAAACTCATTTTTAAAGTGGAAATGTATTTTTTAAAATTTTTTAAAATTGTAAAAATGAATTAGAAATGTTTTAAACCTGTTTTGGTTAGTTTTTTGGACGGAGACGCTTTTTTTTTAAAATTTTCGTGTATTGAAGTTGAATGCCTCAGGAATTTTCAGTGTCGCTGGAATATTTACACAAATTGTATATATTTATTTATTGCTATTTGATTGGCTCCGTTGAGTAATAGGAAATCATTGCAACAGATGGCAACAGATTGGGTTTGACAAGATCCATACCCGATCTGATTCGAAAATCTCTATCTGATTCACGGTCCAATCTAAGTTGGGTCATGTATTATTGATTTCTATTTTTAAAGATAATTTATTTTCATTAATTTTTTTTAAAATTTCAATTTTATTTTAAAAATTCATAATTTATTTTTTGAATAATTTATCAAAAGAATTTCAGAATTGGATGTAATTTTCAAATATATTTCCACTTTTGTTTCTTAATATAATAAATTTAATTTTTTTCAATTTTATTCTCAATTAAATTGTGCATTTTCAATTTTTTATTAGTTAATTTAGATTTAAATTATTTCTAATTCTAAATAAAATAATAATTTTATTTCATAAACTATTTAGTTCTAATTTTAATGTCAATAAAAATATTTTATAATTTTTAAAATAGTAAAAAATTAATTTTCAAAGCTTTGAAGAAATTTAAGAAATCAATTTTTTTCAATATAGATTTTTTTTCTCTTTTCCTCAATCTATATAATATAATATCTCTTATAATTTACTAGGAATTAAAATATAATTTTTATTTTCTGTATTTATTAAATACTTAACATTCAATCATTCTCAATAATTACTTTAAACAACATAAGTTTGTAAACTTTAATATATTACACCACTATCCTTAATATTAATTATATTGACATTAATAAATTTGTGTTATATGAATTAATTATTGAGAATGATTTGATATCATATTAAAAGAAATATATTTTGGCTTTTCATAAATTAAAAAAATATATTATATTATTTGAGTTGAGAAAAAAATAGTGAAATCACTAAGAAATTTTGGTTCATTTAATTTTTTCTCAAAATTTTTGAAATCAATTTTTGATATTTCATAACTTATAAATTATTCTTACTAAAAATATGAAAAATCAATTTTTATATTGTTTGATAAAAAAATTAAATCTAAATAGTTTGAGAATAAATTAAATATGTACTGGACTTAAACTAGCTATAAAAATATACAATATTTATATTAATTATTGAAAACAATTAGATATTCAATATTTGATTCTTAAATATTTATTTTTTAGATTGAAAGAAAGTGAAAATTTTTTGATTGATTTTAATTTTTCTAAGTTTCTTAAAAATTCAAATTTATTCTTTATGATTTCAGAAATTATAAATTATGTTTATTAATATAAATATAATTTTTATATTGCTTATAAATATTAAATTTAAATGGCCTGAGAAATTAAAGTGTTATTGTAATTAGAACTAAAAGTTAATTTCAAATCAATATAATTAAAAAATTGAGGAACTAAAAATTGGCTTTAGGATACATTTACAAAAGAAAAATAAAATCTATGGACTTCATTGATAAGAAATAAAAATGATGATAAATTTAAAAATTAAACCTAGTTTGAGATTTTTTTTTTATTTTTTGTGTTTTACTTAATAGATAAAGTATATTTTAAATGAAATAAAACAACACAGAATAAAATTTAAAAACAATATATTTTTAATAAAATAGACAAAAATATATATTATATATAATTAAATCAAAATTTTAATATTCAGACTCGATTGGAACTATCTTAAGTAATAGAAAAAATTACTCAATTCAGCTCGATTAATAAATATATCGGATATTATTTATCCTATTTGAATAGGGAAAATTGTTATTTGTAAAGATTACGTTGATAAGTTTTATAAATTTAAAATTCTTTAATTTGGAGGGGGAAATAAAAATATAAATGCTGTTTAATTTGATAGATTGATTAAGAAATGGTGTTGTAATATTTCAGTCGTCTTAAATTATTCGAAGACTTGCATTGAAATTGTGGTGGGCTTAACTTAGTCCTTGCAGTTTATTAATTTTGAGCCTTCTAACTGCACTTTCAAGTTCTGCTGTTAAACTTTGAGAATTTTAAACTAGATTACACTTTGATTTTTATTTTTTTATTAAAATATTACACTCTGATGTTTATTTTTTTAATTCATAGAACATAAAGAATAAAGTGCTGAATATTGAATCAGTGTAATCGTAGTGGATATCTCTTCCAAAAGAAAAATAACGTATTAAATCAAACACAAAAATTTCAGCAATTTATCATACTTATAATTTAGGCTTCATTTGCTCTGTAAAATATTTTATATATTTTTCAATATTTCATGCACTCAAAAAAATTAAACAACAAAAAATATATTTTAATCAATAAAAAAATTAAATTATTTTAAAAAAAAAGAATTCATTTTTTAAATTTTAATAAACTCATTTAAATAAAAAATAAATTATATAACTATATATATTTATCATCATTGATCATCTTTAATTACAAACACTTATTACAGCTAGGGCCATCAGTGATCCATGAAACCTGTAAATTTTTATTTTTAATGTATTCTTTTCTTATGTTAAACAATAAACAATAAAAATATAAAGTATTTATGTTTTAAATTTATTATAACTTTAAGAAAATTAATATTTTTAATGTATTCCAAATATAAAAAATATATTATTCAAAAAATATTTTCTCATTGAAAATTTTTTTTTATAAATAAATTATTTTTCGTGAAACAAACCAGCCTCCAAAAGGTATTTATAACACAAACTGTTAAGTGCGTCCATGATCAAACTTCTCCTTTGGAAAAAAAAAAAATCCCATATATTGCAAGTATTTACGAAACATTTGTCCGAAAATGGTTTGTATCAAACAGCTAGTGATATGACATTATCAGGAGATGGCTTGTTTCTGCAAACTGGACAAGAGCTGTTCATCCTCAGCCATTCATCAATACACTCGACATGGAAGCAATGCTTGCATTCTGGTATACATCTAAGTGTCTCCTTGCTGTGGTACTGTGATAAACATATGGCACAAGTGCTATCATTGGGTCCTGCAGGAAGTCGCATGCTATCTCCAAGGACTACCTTTTCATAGGATTCAATGGTGTCCCCGTCCAAACCCACCATTGCAATGGTAGGTTGTGGAGAAACTGCTGCTGCGTTAGCGTTCTGAATGGCCCTGGGGGCATCCGGACGGTTCCTTTCTATTAAGAATGCGAAAGTAGATATCCCAGCAGCAAGTATAATACAGGGTATAGCTATTGACAAGCATATCACCCTCAGCATTTGGAGGGCAATGGTCGATCGACCTGAAGTGCAGCTGTTATTAGGCCTTTTAAGAAGAAAAGAAATATCATGGTTTGGATTCCTGAGGTATTAGGAAACGAATACTGCACTATACTATTAAATTCAGCATGTTTAAATGAATTAGAATAATGGAATGAGTACTGATGAACTTAGGTAGAAATCTAGAATTGGCTTTTGGCCTTGATAACCTATGGAGATTCTGAAATAGACTTTGAATGATGCTGTGAACCAATATTAAAAGTATTTATTCCCACAAACTACAGTTGCTATTAGTTGACATTGTTGTTAATATTTAATTATCCTATCTAATGCCGCTTGCTTCACATGCAAGTATTATCTTGTTAAGTCAATTATACCGCCCCTCCAAACAAGATTCATATGTTATGTCATGAATCAAATTTATATTCATCTAGTTAAACAAAATTAAAAAAAAAACATTTAAAATTCTGGCATTCCTTATGAGAAATGTATACCGTAATTGCAAGTGGATTCATTGGACATCTCACCAGGACACATACTGTTGAGATACACTTAAGTGGAATCTAATAAGAGATTTCTGCAGTTACATAATCATCCTAGAGTTGACTTAAGTGATAAAGGAAATAAAATTTATACAAATACCAAAAAGTCTTAGATTCTTTTGAAAATTTGTTCTCTATGTTAAGATGGTTCTTAAGTTGTTGAGCACACAGAATGAAAAGGAAGAGTAGGAAAGATTACCTGTTTTTTTAGAGTAATAAAAACAACCGATTTCTTTACTAGCGTTTGTCTTAAATCCACACATCCCACCTTGTTCTTCGCAATCTTGACAAGCAGGAGAATACCATGTCAGCTGAACATCATTCTTAAGATCACTTGAGAAACTTTCATCATAATCAACTGGCCAGGAAACAGGAATTGGCAATGTAATGATAATCCTGCATGATGTGGAAAGAGTAAGCGATTCAGCAATACTCTTGGAAGACATAGCTAAAACTGAGGTTGTGGAATTCCTAAGGCAGTCGATGGTGGTGAAGCGAGACTCTACAAGCTGAGTTGGGCAGCTTAGAAAGGTGTAGTTCTGATAAGCAGCAGCAACGAAAGGAGAACCTGATAGATTAAAGTTAAGGAGCCGCTTGGGAAGACAATTTTCTGAGTCGTAAATTTGAATCTGTTGTGCTAGATAATTGATACTACGCACAAGAAAATCTCCAGAATATGGAAGTTTTAGAACTGTTTTACCCTGATTGTTGCAGCTTAGGTTGAAACCAGGATAACCACAGTTTTGGGGTTGCAGGCCTTCAAGTTGGAAAGGGAATCTGACAGGGATGTTATCACTCCAGCAATTGGAGATTGAGCAACTTCCTGATGCATGGATGAAAGAAAGGAGAAGGACAAGAAAAAAGATTTCCAAGCTGCCTATAATGTCAAAAGGAATAATGGCAGAAAGGGGCAACATTATAGTAGGAAGTTGCTTAATTTTTTGGTTTGGTCAACAACAGCGGCAAGCGCCTGAAGTTTTCTTCATTTTGAGATTTCATCATCAGAATATTAAATATTTCTAAAGTCAACTGTGCGCTAGCTATGGCTTGCAAGCAAAATTTGTTTAGTTTAGCCTAAGGTCAAATCTATGTATATGTATTGAGTACTGACAACTGACAAAAGAGCCTTTGGATGCCATATACTATCATGACCATTTCTAACTGAAAAATGAAACTGTTAGGCAAAAACACCAAGAAATGCGAAACTGCTGGGGACGCTTGAATGTATAGCTAATTTTCCCACCAAATCAATGCTGTTGATGAAGGCTATTTTTGATTTACAACATTGTAAAGGAATTTAACATTTTTACTTTGGTGAAACAAATTTTGGCTGAAAGATTTTAGCTGAATTACAGGAGCTGCTGGGAGATTCTAATGGAAACAACTTCTCCATCAGGTCCAGCACTCATCTTGTAGTACTTTGTCAGAAGTCCTGATTAAGAAGTAAATACAAAGAAGTTGAACGAACTAGATTCATTCAGAACCAAGTTTAAAATCAAATATAAACCACAGCAGGTACCCAGTCAACATAGATGTGATTGATGATAAAATCTTCAATGACTTTTACGTGATCTGATTCCTATGCAGATTGGGAAGCTTTACCTTCATTGGCTTGTAAATTGGTGTTGATTGCAACTGAATGAAAAGTGATCATAGCCTTTGGCTGAAAGTCTTTGGGTTCTCCAGTCCACATCTTCAGATCAAAGACACCTACCATTTATGTGATTTAGTAGATCAGATTATTACGCACTCAGTTCAAATAAAAAGAAAAAAAAGAAGTCAACATGTTTAGGCTAATTTTGCTAACCAGACTATTTTGATAGGTTTTCTGAAAAAAAGAAAAAAGGCATCCTATTGATTAGTTTCCGCTTAAAGTACCTCCTTAGACCACACAGCTTTTGGCTTTCCAGTTTCATCAGATTTTCAGAGTTCTGGATGTCGTAAAAATTCTTATGTACTAGGTGCAGGAAAATGATATAACGAATGAGATTTTTTGTTGAGTATCAACTAGTATCTGTCATTACCATCTGTTGCACGGTCGTTCAGGTGCTTGAGATCAAAAATGCCTCCAGATGCTGCATTCATAGATTTTTCAACCTTATAGGATCCAATCAAGTCGTACTTCCAGCTTCCATCTTTAAAACCCTTATGCAGAAACAATTCAATATGTCTCGCATCTAATGTCTGCATTGTTCCTGCATTGGCAAGCAAATTTTCAATGTCAATTTATTGGATTAGCTTGAATTTCAAGTACCAAAAGCGAAGCAGTACAAAGGAGCACAAGATGGCAGATGAACCAGTGTTGAAAAAGTAGAGCCTACTCTACTGTTCATATAACAAAAAACCTTGAGTTTGTTGGAAAAAACTTGAAGAATCTGTCTAAGATTGTGCAATCTTAGGGTTATTTTTGTTCAGTGGCCTACCGACTAAAAACCTATGTCAGTTAAACACACATTATCCGCCAAATGACTTGTCAAAGTAAATTCAAAATTTGAACTCGTGGCAAGCCAGTGAAGAAATATATTGCTTACCGTCACATTTATCAAGTTCACAAACGGGGCATCGAACAAGCTGCAGATCTGAAACCATGCAAGTAAATTAAGTTGTGTGATACAATTCTTTATATTTTTCCAGAGAAAAGGTGTTAATAAATAACATGCTAGGGAGGTTAGCTGAATCAAATTTAATTTACCTGCTATCCAAATTCCCTTTTTGACGTTATTCAGCACGGCAGCCCCGCGGGATTCCAGCATCTTCTCTGTAGAATCTTCTGGTCTGATTTTCAGTGGCAGGCTGAGCCTCTCAATCAGGAGTGCTACTTTTGAGTCTATGTAAAATGCACCAATTCGCATCCAATCTGCTTATCCAAAAGAACGAGAAAAAAAAAAAGAGAATGAGGTGAAATAAATTGTATGGCTTCCGCTCCTTTCCAAAAAATAAAAAAGAAAATAATTCTGAGACATTGTCCTTATGAGTTTCTATTTTGCTTGTGAATCCCATCAAATTACAGCTGATAGCGCAGTACTACTCTTCTGAGTATGGTGAAAATATATCTAATACTACCTTATTTTTGTGTCTCATTAGGAGCTTAAGATTAGATGAGCATTAGCTGTAAGTTTTCAGTAACTGGTCGGACCATTATCCAATTTAACCTTTAGGATTTCACTTTATGTTTTCATAATGCTATTAAATATTAAATAAACTCAATATACAGCAGTTCATAATCATAAGTCATGGCCCCTAATTAACCTTTGGAGAATGAAAAGCTTGACAAAATTTAATTTAAAACTCACCTAGATGCTTATCCTTGTCCCGAAACGAGTAAGAGTGACTCCCATCTGATAAACCAAGCGATCATCAACCAAATTTATCAGACAGCATTTAACCAATCCAGTGAATGTAACTAAGCAAGCATAATTGACAGCTTCTATAATTAATTAATTAATTACCAACTGCAGACGCGTAGAGCTTGGTCCACTTGAATGCCACGTGGCCTGGATCGGGGACCTGAAGATCACGCAAACACGCGAACTTCCATATGCTGTCGTGCATGATGACGCTGTGGAACCAATGGCTCACCGCCGCCAGCTTCACCAGAGATTTTCCGTCCAAGAACTTGGCGATTTCCGTCCAAAGATCCTTTTCGTACCTGGTTACGAGATAATATTTTTTCCAAAAAAAAAAAAAAAAACAGCTACATTAGCGAGTAGAATTTATCATGAAATTTCCGTTACTACGAGTTGCACACGCTTTGCAATTCAAACACAACGTAAAGCAAGAAAATTAAGATGTATTTAGAAGTAACATTCTGTTTGGAAGTAAAATGATAGAAATTATATGTTTCAAACGTAATTTCAAACCAGAGGAAATTAAACCTTCAAATTCTCGGTTTAACTGACATACCTGCTACTATTTTTCTAACGAAGAAAAACGGATCATCTGAGTTTCAAAAAGCTGTGTTAGAATTTAATTTTTCTCAGTTACCAAACGCTGTCGAAATAATTGCAGTGAAGTGTAATTCAGTTTGGAGATCAATTAGAAGCGAAAGCACGGAAAACGTAATTTTGAAGCCAAATTTTGTTGTCAAAATTAAAATATGTTTTCTAAATCAGCCTACCTACGTTGCATAGATCCACTCAGAACTTAACAGGATCAGCAGTAAGCTTGAATCCAGATCCTTAGTTAAGCGAGATGCTTAAACGAAGTATCATTTACTCCAAATTTAGAACTCAAAGTTAATCACAAATTCAAATAGAACTAAAAAATTATCAATGTCTATTGAAGATCCAAAATATAACTACAAATCTTATTTGCATCAAGCTCGTATGTCAAAATTCGGAATGAAACTGGAACGTAATTTGAATCGAAGCTGAACATTTAGCATCTAGAGAGAGAGAGGGAGGGAGGGAGAGAGAGGGAACCAGTTGAAAGAGGACCGAGAAGAGGCGTGATAACTTGGGCGAGGAGATTTGCAACTGCAAATGAACCGTCCTTTTCTCAATCGCTTCCCCATTCTTTCTGGTTTCAGCTTTCTCCAATCAAACTTAGCGCTCTGCCTATTTAGAGACGCGCGAACTTCCCAGATTCAAATATGAACTAACGTAACTCCTTTCATTTTTTCTTCAAAAGAATTTCAAAAGTTAATGGGCCAAGTCTCAATATAACTGGGCTTTCTATTCTTCTGGAAAATCGGGAAGTAAGGAGGCCCCTATCAATTATTCAGATATTCAACTCCCTCCTCCACAACAGAAAGAAAAGTATTCAAAAGTAATGAAAAATAAGATTCGTGATTTGCTATGTAGCTTCAAACTAAGACTTATTTGGAATAGCTTATATATAGAGTAGATGCTTAATAAATATTAAGTATTTAGTAAATCGTGTATAATTGAGATACTTGTTATAAATCGGATCGGTCAATAACTAGTTAGCTAATTGATACATAGGTCAATTGATTTGATCAATCTAATCAGTCTTGTTCAATTAGTCTAATAATAAATAAATTTTTAAAAATATTATTAAAATAATTTTAAAAATATTTTTTTAAAAAAAATATGTAAATATATTTAAAATACTTAAAAATATAGAAATTACCTTAAAAACTGAACCAGACCTAATCAAACCGATCATTGGTCCAATTCTCCATTTTATCGGTTCGATTTTCAAAACACTTGTTGATAGTCGATAAATATTAAATATTTGATAAATTATATATAGTTATTACTGTTAATTTATAACAGATCTAATAGTAATTTAAATTTAAATTTTTACATGTCAGTGCATAACTAAGTTCTAAAATTTTAAAATAAGCCAAAATTATGAAATTAAGTGTAATGTTAAGTTAACTCATATATTTATAGTGCAATTTTTTAGTGAAATTTGCATTAGAAAATAAAAAAATTTAATTGGTATGTCTTTTATATTTATATATTTCATGATGATCTATTAAGCTATTAATAATTTTGACCAAAATATATGTTGGGCTAATATTACACTTAATTATATTTTGACAATCTTTAAAATTTAGACTAGAATTATACTGATATGCAAAAATTTGAATTTAAATTACCATTAGTTCTTTTTAAAATGAGTAATAAAGTATATCATTAGTTTGTATTTTTATTTTTTAATTAAATAAATTAAATAAAAATAATAAAATAATATATTTTTCATGTATAAATAAAGTATAATTTTCAAACTTAAAATGCTATTATGAAACTTTTACATACATAATTAATCAACGAAATAATTTAAAGAAAAACGTAAAGAAGAATACTTAGAGAGGATTTGTGATCTTTTATGATACAATAGGTGCATACCTATTGACTGTAATATGTACTAAAAATTAGAATAATCTAAATTTTTTTTTAAAAAAAGTGTTTAAATGAAATTTTTTGTCTTATGAAGTTAAAAACAACTAAAAAAAAAAAAAAGATTCAAATGACAATGATTGATACATAAATCAACAATCAATTGATGTTTTTAATATTTACCAAATAATTTTAGGGAAATTCTATTTACAATCTCTTATTTTCTTCTTGCATTCTTTTTCTTTTTACAATCTCTCCTTATTTAAAAATTTATTTTCACAACCCTCTTATAATTTCTTTCCACAATCTCTCAAAAATTTTTTTTTACCATTTTAATTTTTACAACCTCTTTTTCTCATTTTCAATTGCATAACTAATTTTCAACATAACCTCTAAATACTTTATATTAAAACAAGTTATTAATTTAAGATAAATACCTTATAATAAAATCTGTGATTTTCAAAAAAATTTATATTTATAAAAATATTCAAGTATTGTTAATTAAATATAATGTATTATTTAAATTAATTATTTATAGCATGACAACATTTACATTATTAAGACATAGTGATTCAAATACTTTAATACGATTAATATACGAGACTTTTCATCTTTGAGCACATTCATATTGATATTTGCATAAATTATACGTAATTGAAGGTATTGGTGTAATTTGATCCATTAATGGCTAAAAAAATATTTTCTTTAGTAAATTTATAGGGTATGAAAAATTTTAATAAAAAAAATTAGTGTAATAAGCTTTAATAATATAAATAGTCGCACATAAGTTTTAGTTAATTTATAGAGTGATAAATTTTAATAATATAAAAATATTATACATAAGTAATAAGAGTGAAAAATGTAATTTATTTAAAGTATATAAACAATATTATTTATTAAATTTTAAAACAGATGTAAAGGGAAAATAGAGTTGCAAATAAAATTATCCATACTTTTATGAGTCAATGAATATCAAGTGCATACTTTTATATGAGCTAATGATTATCAAGTGCACCTATCAGACTATCCTAAACACCTCAATAATATTTAGATTTTAGAGGTTAACTGTTACAAGTATCTTACTTTTATCATGGTAATTCTTTAATAGTGAACTCAATATCTCACTGTAAGATATAGATTCAAATTTTGACCATCTACTCTTTCTTTCCTTTCATGGGCAACCGCTTGGTACATGTCAACCATACCTATAATTGTCGCATATATTTCAGTCCAGTGGATCTCGAAATGGATTTACTTTCACATACTCGGATTGATTAGTTGGGGTCTTCCATAAACGCGCTGCTTGGGCGTTCGACTACTGAAATTTAGACTACCGGCTGGAAAAATGAACTGGATTCATTATCCTAAAAAAAAGGTGATACTAAATAAAGATTACATGGCTATCAAATAAAAGAACAAAAAAATTGCTTGTCCTTTCCAAAAAAAAGGGGAGATTTCGTCGAGTTAGGAGATGGATCGATGCTTTGAAGAGAATATAATACAAGATGTGCAACCTAATTCATGAACTTCCGGCAGTTTGGAGCTCTACATAGACAAGGGACTTTTAATTCATCTTGCTCATCTGGATCAAACAAGTAATCATACCTGTTAAGCATAAACTTAAATGTTATTATTCAGCAAATAAAGCCTAAATAAATATTTCAGTTCAATAGTGTGAAATCATGTTATCAAATCATACGTTAGCTCATCACCAGCAGAGACATTGCTCTTAGCAATAAGAACTATTCGGTTCTCCACATCACCAACACTCATTATCCTCGCATAACAGTTAGGCATACACTGCAGTAAGGAAGAAAATATATAGCATTAGAGGTAGAATTGAATAATTAAAACCAACTATCCTCAACATCAGTTGATGATGATCATTAATGAATTAATTGCCCAGAAACATCAACCATACTAAGTTCATCAACCCAACAAACCCAAGACTAATTGACCACAAATTTTTTTTTAAAATTTTATTTTTCTGGCCAGAGAATTGGTGAAAGGGTTGTGATCTGGCATCCTTCACAGGGAGCTACCTAAGATGATCACACACCTAGGTCCCTAGTATTTGGACCAATGGTATCATGTCTTGTGTAGTAAACAGCTTACTGCATTATCACCCTTGCTAATGCAAATCTGATCAATGCAAATTGTGGAAAAACACACTTAGAGAGCCGGAAGAATGATATTTTTAATCTCAGTTCCAGATGAAATTTTTTCATCGATGTTAAGAGCTTACCGAGTGGTTAATTAAGCGTGCTATATTTCCCTTATTGGTGGCATCAATGACCACTTCTTCGCTGATCTTGAACAACTGCATTGAGCATTTAATTCAATATTAATAACCAATATTATTATGAAATAATCAAATAGGAGTCTGTCCAAAAGCACGTGGCATGGAACAACATAGATAAAAAAGCTACGCATTCTCAAGTACTTAAGCACATCCCACATGGAAATTGTTTGATCCAGTTTATAGCTATGAAGCACTAACACTCCCCAAGGGGTTGACATATGTGACCAGGGACACAGATATGCCATGCCTGAATCTGTGTCTGTTATTATGTTTCTTATTTATGAGCTAGGAACATGCTTCGGACACACAAGGGACACGGGAATTTAGAAGTTTTTAGAACTTTGGGGTTAAATTTTGAAAAAATGGGGTCTTTTAAAATAACTCAAAATATTGGGGACAAAGTACAAAAAAAAAGACACCATAATAATTTGTAGATGAAGTAGGTGAAGATGAAGAGCTTGAAGATGTTTGACTTGTAGTTTAATTTTTATGAATGAATCATAATGTTAGTTATATATATATTTGCATTATAATAATTACCATTATATTATTATTATTATTCCTTAAAAATTCACTCTGTCCCTGCTGTATCCATATCTCAGTTTTTTACAAATACCGTTCTCCATACCCGTATCTATGTCCGTGTGTGTATCTGTGTCCGATGATTCATAGGTTTATATTTTGTCCAATATTTGATGGCTCCAAGCTCCAAACAGTGGCAACTATAGCATACTAGGAAAGGGAATGGTGAAAAGGAATGAATTCTTCCCCACCTAATTCATGAATCAGACAACGATTGAAAAAACTAATGAATTAGGCCATACATATTTGAATACCTATCAAAGGAACACCCCTTTAAGACCCATCGACAAACCAAAATTTTCATAGAAGTCAAAATTATTATCCACGATACATGTAAAATGTTAATGGTAAATTGCAAGTGTATATTCTGGATAGATATATAATGCAAACTATGGTAAAAAAATTATGGGTGCACTTTCAGACACCAAAAGGAGAACCAAGAAACTCACATAGCAATCTTTGCCTTCTAAACGGTACTGCACCTCCCTCAGGTCCGCAACACTCCCCCTCACCTGCTCACCATGATATTCAATGACCTGAAGAAAGAAGTGTCATTTATTCAAATAGAGAAGAGAGGGGAGGAGGGACAGAATAGAATGCCTAGCAGCAAGATTGCAGTAGTTCCAGGGATATCAAATAGAATAAAGGTCTGATAAAAATTTTCTATCCCAGCAAAATGATCAAATGATTCCACAGACACAGAAATAAAACAAAGATCAAGTACCATTTCTCCTTCTTGAATGTTTCTACGTGCAAAAAGACCCCATCCATGTATACCAGATTTACCAAAACAAACCCGATGATTTTCAGTTTTCTGAAGGCAAAAAACATGTCAATTAGATTAGGAAAATTACATCAAGTGAGAACAAGTATATTATGAGGAGAAGAATGCTTTACCTGCAAATGGTAAAGCCGTTCCTTAAATGAACAGAAAATTGTGGAATCTTCCATTTCCTATAAGAATACACATGTATTGATCCATTATGTTAACTGGCTAGAAGGAATAAAGGTATATGCTGTACTATTCCAAGTTCAGCATTTTTTTTAATAAAAAATATTGTGAAATTACTTGAAGTAATTTAAGATAAGAATAATACTCCATAGGTGCTCAAGCTACTTATCGCATCTAAGGGATGATGTCTTGGTCCCATGAGTCGGTGGAAAATCGGCTCCCCTTCAGTCCCCTGGCAAACAGGAGTTGTATCAATAAGATGACCAAGAGACCCAACTGATCATATCATGTTGAAAGCAAGCTAACCATGAGGAACTTTGCAGCCAGTACACAAAATGAATATAAATAACAGTCTATAAAATTCACCTTATTGTTTGATCTTTTAAAAGCACGGCATCTCGCAGCAGATAGAGGCTCAAACTCATCAACCACTGAGGTAGAGGGCTCAGGAAGTTCCACTCTCTTTGATGAAACCAACCTTGAACCACTGAAACACCCATTCTGGTTCTGAAGAAAGCTTCTGGCAGCAAAAACCCCTGATGCAGTACGCACAACAAGAACAGAATCTGAATTTGGTGTTCTGCATCACAGCCAAGTAAGCCAAGAGACATAAATCGATCAAGTGCACATAGCAATATGAATAATTCTAATTGAAGAAAAAAATTATAAAGCCGACAATGTATGGTGGACAACTTCTAACCTGTGAAAAACACAGTATGTTAACTTTTTTATAACTTGGATCCCATTCTTCTCCATGCAGTGCAACTGAAAATTCATGAGATTAGTTGAATCATATCATGCTTTATTCTCATATTATGTACAATGACATAACTGCACAAAGATTTAAGTTAAAACTACAGAAACGTATACTGTGGCTATATATATATATATATATATATATATAATTGTGAAACTCTAACTAGTTTCATGCTGAAGAGTTCTCCTTTTTTTTCTGCAAAAAAAAAAAAATTCAGAGCTTACTTCCATGAAATACCCTGCTCTTGAAGCACACATTGCATGAAAATAGGTGGCACACTTGCAACACTGAATGCAGGAACCATGAGTCTGATTACATATGACACATCTCTGCACAGTGCAATTAAAACATAATTAGATCAAAGGTATTGTCAATTTCTGTAACCACCGTACAAAATAAACGGATATTATGCAGCATGAAAAAGAAGCACAACTGAAACACAATTAAACTATCAAACTGTGCAAAACCCTTGACCCAAATACTAGGATATAGACCTGCCATGGTTATAAATAACGGCCTTTATGTTATGTGATGGAAAATCAGGCTACCATCACTGTTATTCACGATTTATAATGCCCAATTTTTTTGGTTAATGGCTGTTAAGTCCATTACAACTTAATGTAACGGTTGTTACTTTTCTGCCAGCTAATTTTGGGCAGGAAAAAGGAGATTCCTTCACCTGCCAGCCAGCCCATTTTGTCCCTTTTCTTGTATTGTTGGTACACAGCAGCCCCAGCAAACCATTTTCTCAAAATCAAGATGCAAACGATACTCTAAATCTTCCTAGACACTTTTGGTATTAATAAGATAAGATCTGCATCCTCTACTTTGTATTTAGCTGTTAATTATTGAAGCAAATTGCTAATTTTAGACAAAAACTAAACTATACATATTATATCTCTATCTATGGTATTTTATACTTGTTAGTTGTAACTCTTAATTTTAGTGATTATGTCAATATTTCTTAGTTTGCTTAGTGGTAGGCTGTTACCATTACATTACAACAGCGACAACCTCATTACTGTTACATGCAACTGCGACCATGATTTAAAACCATTTATGATAATAAGAATTCTATACCAGGATGTTTTGTACTGTGGTAAGAAAAACAATTTTTATTCTTAAGAAACATAACAAAACACTATTTGAATGACCATTACATACCTTCAAAAACGTAGTTGATGGAATTCTAAGGATTCCAGTGGCAGGTTCCATTTTTTCATGATTCAAGAAACCAACTTCAGGTCGAAACCAGGCACATGTGACATGAACCCACAACATCTCAACATCGCTTGGCTTTAAAGCACCTCCTGGTACATGTAAGGACAAAGTAGCTTTACAAAGTAATCAATGGAAGGCAGTCCATCTTATAAGTAGAAGTACAACATCATGCACAAATGCTAAGCATATTCCATTACAATAAACAAAGCAATCACCAGACTGCATTGCACCAAAAATAAGTCAAAAAAACAAAGGAAATTCTTTAATAATCGGCATTGGTTGAGAAAAGCCACATTCAAGATATCACATTCTCATTGGAGGACCGTCCATTCAGCACCCGTTCAAAAAAGTAGCCATTAAATTATTTTTCCTGAAGAAACTACCATCTGGTTTCTTTCTTTATTTTTTTTCTTTCTTTGTTCTCTAATTTTCCTTGTAAATGAAGGAGGGAGAGAAGTAAATTGGGTGCTTTATAGTTGTTAAAGAGCCTGATAATCTAATTATGATAGATCTGGAAAAAACAAAGGACAGGTAAAATCTCTTTTGAAGTCCTAATCTAAAAGACATACCTTTTACTGGACAAAGGCAACACTCCCTCTCAACACCAGGAGTTTCACATGCTCTGCACACCCATGAAGTAAGATCTTGAATATTCCTCACTCCATAGCATTCTTGGTGCACAGCTATTTGACATCTGAACATAAAAGAGCCTTTCAATAAATATCATTTGCATAAGTAATGTCTAAAATTGCAACAGCACATGACCACCAATACAACACTATGCAGGCAAAGGGAACCAATGGATGATGGAAATACCTGTTGCATATTATAATTTTGTTTACATCCCAATCTTCAACCCATCTACAAATAGCACATCTTTCTGTTGTCCATTTTGCATAAACAGGCTCATACTTCTCTGTTCCAATTAAAATAAAAATAATATATTCAATCACCTTTTCATCCATAAAAAATTCAACATATTAAGCAAGTAAAAACAAAAATTTCAAGCCCTCAACAAGTTCAAGGTAGCAAGTAGTTACCTTGCAAAAAAAGGAGCAGCTTCTGCTTGTCTAATTTCAAAGGATCAACACCATGTGCATTATACTCAGCAATCTGCACCATCATTATTGTCAATAGAAAATTGCATATATCAATAGAAAATTGCATATATATATATATATATATATTGACTTAACAAATAAGAATAATAATAAAAAAAAGGAAAATCCTTTCCATAGTCATAAAAAAAATGTCTGCAAAAAATTGGACCCTTAAATGTACTACAATCACAAAACAATGCTCAGGAATTTTCAGACTGATGAGTTAATCATATCAACTAACTAGATAAGAGCCATGTATTAATAGGCTTAGTTATATAAAATGTTTTAAAAGGTTTATAAACATGAAACCAAGAATGAACAAACAAATATAATCAAGCCATCACTTGGACTGAGCCAAATGCATACTGCTAATTGAACAGAAGCAGGATACTTCACTTGTATCAAAAAACAAAACAGAATCAATGCTGTATTCATTAAAAAAAATAAAATTTAGTGAAGGACAAAATCTCCAAGAGAAACAAATTAATAATTGCCACCAACTCTTGGTGCTGAAAATTTTCAATATCAAAAAATCAACTTTCTTCAGCCTCAATTATTTTTCCCTTCAGAAATAGAGTTTCCAATTGATTTTCCTTTTCTAAAACGTTGCAGTATAACATTCTTATATGTTTCCTCCCAGACATACCAATATCTGTCAAATAATTTGACTGAAATATCAAGAAAATAGTAAATTCTCCAATTTTTTTTCTTTTGTTCTTCATATGTTTTCATTGTGGACAACATCATTTGATGAGGTTATTACTTTGTGCCAACAGCAAGCGAGCACATATCACTTTCAGCACCCTAAATCAACTAAATGCCTTATGTTGTACTTCAACTTAAGGATATGTTGTACTTTAGCATACATTGCTCAACTTAAAATGACTGTTTTAACACACCAATAACAGTAAGCAAAAAGCTTAGTAACAATGGATCAACGTAACAAGAGTTATAATTCCAAATCCAAATGATAATCATGCCACAAAATGAGAATACACAAATAGAAAGTGCCAATACAAACCCATTTTTCCAGCGGTAACCTTGTATCCTTGACTTTCACACTGTACTTCCATTTCTTAGCTCTGCACCCAGTGTGCCTTTCCCATTCACTTGGTGTTCGTTTCTGAGACCCGCATGAACCGCAGTTGCAAACAATTCTACAGACAGAAAAAGGGACATAGATGAAGGAAGTTTTATATTTGATGGTAAAATGGTACAGAAAAGGTTCCATCTAAAATTCTCCTTAATGCATAAACAAAATCAATCAAGTAGCATATCTCACTAGCAACAATTGAATTGGATATGCTGACAATATCTAAACTTGCATTTTCAAAACAACTTGCTTTTATCTAATAAATTATGTAAAGGGAAGTGCACATTGATGCTAGAAGGAGGAGTGTGCAAGGTGTATAAAGAGAAAACATAGGAATTCATTTCATCCTTTACACGTTATGTTACAAAGTTTTCAGGGCTTACAAATGAAGTTTTGGACTATATGTTCCTTCCATCCCGTTGCACAACACAGTTACTTCATCAGGTGGGATAACTTCTCCACTGTTTACCATGGACCTGAGTGAAAGCATATCATCAAGATTAAAACCCGCCAGCAAAAAAGAAAAAGATATCTACAGTAAATTTATTATGTTAAATGAAAGGCCGCATAAGGATGAAAATTTTGACATACTTGACTGGTGGCGTCTTTCTCTCTAATGCTGGTGGTTCAAATTTAAACTTCACTCTGCAGTCAGGACAATAGTAATCAAAGTTCTCCAGATCCTTAAACCATAAAAAATCAGTTAGGCTTCACTTTCCATTAATTGGGATAAGACCGAGAAAAAACAGATTGCATTAGATGGTAATATCGTAAGCAAACCTTAAAAAGTTTGCTGGAAATGTTTTCACATGCAGCGTGCACCCAGACATTACAGCCATCACAGCATACCTAATACAGAAGGCATTCAATCAAACAAACTAATTAATAATTCAATTGCTTTATGAAGAGAGCAAGCTCAAAAACAACTAAAAATCTCACCCAGTTCCCACCATCTGAATGGTGCCAAATCTTTTTGCATATGCCACAGTATTGCTTTGACTTTCTTAACTGCAAGAAAGATTAATGCAAATATTTTATATAAATAGATCAATAAACAAATGAATAAATAATCCAATATGAGGCATTTGTCATTAACCTTAGCACAATGTTTGCAAATAAGCTCCATTATTGAGCCCTTCTGTTTCCTGATAGTTTTGCAGGGCAAGACGAAATTACAACTGTCACAGCGTCTCATATCCTTGTAACTCACATCCTGGACAATTAATTTGCTAAATGAATTCCAATAACTAAGGAAACCAATACTGTAAGCATCTTGAATAAAAAAGTCAACTTATCAGAGATGTCATAATCCAAAAGGAGAACAGAAGCATCACAAAAAATAATAAATTCCGATAGAAACAAGAATGTTTATGCATATTTCATTAATGATAAAATCGGTCTTTTCCAAGTAATTTGTGTACCTAAACCCATAAATGAGAGTTCCTAGATCAAGCCACATATTCACACCAACCATGGCTAATCACAACTCAATATTGTTTATATCAATATATGGAGGAAATCAATATATAAACAGGCACCATAAAAAAAAATTTTAAATGCCAACATCAACAAAATTACAAAATTCGGATTAAAACTTTCAGAAGGGAAATGAGACCATGTCCTCAGTTTTCAAAAGGTTTTACTTCCTGAAGAATTATCTATAACACACAATAAGTGGAAACCAAAATAAGATCCAAGGTAGACATGCTGAGATCTATCATAATTCCATTTAGTAAAAAAGCATATTTAAGCCAAAGGCAATATTTGAAATGCTTAGGCATGCCCTTTACAAACTTATTCTACATTCCATGAAGTAATCAGTAAATGCCCAAAATAAAATACTAGATGATAAATATAAGCACCCCAGGTTAGTTGGCATTTAGCTGAGAGCAATACATAGTCGCAGAAAGCAAAAGCAACTCTGACACTAGGCAAATAACCATAGGTCAAGCTAGAATATGCTATAAAACAAGTTAAACAAGTATGTGATCTCAATTATAACAGAACCTTCACAAACTAGTACATCCATTCCATTCACCGCACTGGAAAGTTTCTCAATGCTCCAATAACTCCTCTATGACCATGAGTAGAAAGAAATGTGAGAGAAAAAGGGTTCTGAAGAAACTTGCCTGGTACTTATCATAAAAATCTTGATCTTGACTTGAGCAACTGGCCCCGTGGAATCCACTGAGGAGGGCTTCTGGACGTGCAATCTGAGCAGCACCAGTCCTCGTGTCTAGGAAACCACTTTCTGATAAAATCGCCTCCTCTAATGCTATCTGAAAGTCACTCATCTTGCACTTGTGTAATTGGGTCTGCCCCTGAAATCTAAATAAATGCAAAATGAAGCAGATTATTACTTAATATAAACACAATGAAATCAACTAGTTATGACTGACACCTGTCCTTGAATTCTGCAAAAGGGAAAATCATCCCTTGTTTCGCCCAGGCATAGTCCTGTCCACCACCATTAACACAAATTCATATCCCATAAATAACAGAATCCCACGTTAGTCAAAACCGAAAATGAGAGAAATAGAGAATACCCTTCGTGTTCCATTTTTTGAATACCCATAAAACATCACGCAAAGAGCACCGGGAATACAACAACTAAGAACAGCTTCAGGAGCTTCCAATATGGGATCGATCACAACGGCTGGCCACCATGGATATCTCTTCCCGCATTTCGCCCAAACTAAATCGCCCAAAGCAAAATCCTCTGGCTTATAAAATTCCTTCCTCTTTCCAGCACGCCTTATTTTCTCCAAACCGGTATATCTAATTCGGGACACATACTCCCCACTGTCTATCAATGAATGATGCGACCTCAAATAATTATTTTCATCACAATTTTTATGCTCAAAACTGTTGAAATCTATACCACCCACCTCTCCAATTATTCCTTCCTGTTCATAAAATCGACATGAATCAGAATTCCCCAATTCAGACTTATTCCTTACAAACTCTGGTTTAAAGTTATATCTACACCTCTTAACATCAAAATCCTCTCTGTCGTCCACTAATTCATCATCCTCAAAACTCGAATCAATGTCATCAGGTCTATATGCTCCATTGTTCCATACATCAACAATCGAGTTATTAAACCTCGACGAATGCATGTGCACTCGACCACGGGCAGATCTGGATACCGGTGGCCGGGACCGAGACCTGTCCAAGCTCCGATTCTTCAATCTCTTTGAAGCGGACTGCACCTCGGCACCCCAATAGGATTCCTCACCAACCCATGAACCTGAACCACTGCTAAAATCATCAACAACTTCACTGTACATATTACCAATAGAATACGAATCATACAAATTTGTTTTCCGTTTCTTCGGAATCAATACATACTCGCACTCCTCCTCATCATCATCCACATAGGACTCTTCCGCCTTACATCGCTTCAGTTTCGGCATTTCAACTTTCATCGTCTTTTTCACAATCATCCTCTTGCCAAACCCTAATTTCGGCAAATTTGAATCGAATTCGTCAGATTCAGGCTATGTACACTTCAAATTTGAATAAAAATCCTGTGACACGGCATCGCACTTCCGTGAATGATCGTATAAACCCTAGAATTCTATGCGGAACCGTAATTAAAGTTATCAAAGAGACAGAAACCTGGAAAATTCGAAGAGTTCAATAATTTCTTTGGACGCCCAGCAAAATAAAACAACATTGAAACAGAAGTGATTAATCTCATCGAATTTGTAGTGCAACGATGGCGAATATAAATTGTTTGTTGTATAGGAACCTCAAGTTAAAAAAAAAAAAAAGGCAGAGCAGAATCAATGGAATATTGCGGGAGAAGGAAGATGAGCTGCGGGTAGGACACGAAGGTTTAGGTTTCGTAAACTAACTACATGGAGAGCGTCAGTTAAAATATTTATTCCATAAATTATGGAAATTAATAATAATTATTCAAAAGAATTACTCTCTTCAATTTTTTATTTAACATTAAAATAACTATATAAAAATTAATTTTAATTATAAAAAATAATATATATTTTTATTGCATTGAAATAAATAAATATTTTAAAAACCATTAATATTTTTAAATTTTAAATAATAAATAAATAAAAATAAAAATTAAAAAGAAATATATTTAATTGTTAGGGTTAGCGGGTAAGGGTTTTGGCTCCAACTTTTTGGGGGCGGCGGCTGGAATTTGAAAGGGGAGGGAGAATGGAAATTGGTTTGGGGGAGAGGATGGAATGAAAAAAATTTGGAAGCATAGGCGGCGTGGTTGTCCTGAGTGCTGACGATTTTTTTATTTTGGATAAATCAATATTTTTGATCCGTCGATCAATTTTTAATTCACCTAACCAATTAGATCTATTTAATTTAATAAAACTTTTATTTTTTAAAATATAAATAATTTTTAAAAATTTTTAAAAATAACAAAATATATATAATATAATAAATAATAAATTTATTTTAAAATTTTAAATAAAATAATGTCATTTTTTTAATTTTTATAAAATACTTTAATTTTAAATTAAATTAATTTGATTTCATTTTTAATTTTAGATAAATTTTTTAATTTTGACCGATGTATCAATTCGATGATGTTTTGAAAATGAAAGTGCGTCCATCGTCAGTGTTGGTGGAGCTCGGACGGGGCGCACCACTACCAGCTTTGGGGGACAAGGAGAAATCTTCTTCAGTCTCACCACGGGCGGCTGTTGTGAACGCTCGACTTTCAGCCGAACACTGCCACGTCTGTTCACATTCACTTCCGTCTGTCTATGTGCACTTGCACACATGAGCATTACTAAAAATGCAGAAACCAGACATGTTTGTCTGCATGCGGATATTCTAACAAAAAGTCAAAATTGAAAAAACAGTCAACATAAAACTTGACTTCCTTAATTTCAATTAAAGTCCGGGTAATTTTAATTTTCCACTAATTTAACAACTAAAAATAAGTGAAATAATAAATGGCAACTGCTCTACTTTATGTAAATTTTGGACAAACGTTTATTCTGATTCTCTTACTTCCATAAAATATTCAAATCAGGTATAATGTTAAATTTTAAGTAAAAATATGAAAAAATATTTTGTGAGTATTCTCCATTAATCATATAAAGTAAATTGGCTAAAATCAGTCCTGATGCTGACTTAACATAATAACATATATTTTATTTACGTCATATTTTAATGCACATGTTAAAAATGGATCTTATTCATTGTATATATATATATATATATATAAAAGTCAGAAATTAAAAATGGTGCATCCTAATTTCTAACTTTCAAACAGTATAATCTCTCTCTCAAAAAAAGAACTCTCAACCAGTAAAAATCAACTAAAAGAAGAAAAGGAAGTGGTGATAAATTTAACAAAGGCAATCGGGGATCATCCAATCCAACGATAGCAATGAAGATAAAAATAAAAAGAAAACGTTTTCTATGTCTCAAAATTTGACTATTGGTTGTGTTGCCTTTGTTGGGAGTAATTTTTATTTTTTAATACCATTTATCGTCCTCCTTTAATAATCACGTTATTATCTATTTAATTATTTTTTTCAATTTGCATGTGAATAAGTCAATTACAAATGTTATATGATAAAGATGAAAGTGTCAAGAAGAAATAAAAGAATGATTGATTTTTTTTAATTATTGAAAATTTTAATTGAATGATATATTTTGAGTGGACTTATTTATTTTCTTAAATTTTGAATGAGTTTGTTCAAACAGAATAATATTTAAAAAAAAAAAAAATAAATTTTGCTTATTACTTAAATAGATGGAAACTTTGTTTCACCAATGAAATAACATCATTATGAGGATTGACCCAATAAGAAAAACCTCTCCAATTTGACTAATGCGTGAACTACCTTATTATGTTCTCTAGAAATCTATCGAACCATATGCTCTAAAAAGAAGCTAATAGAGTTGTTGATATTCACTGCTAATAAACCTAAATAATTCATATAAAAGTATATGAATAATAGTTAGACAACCAACTTCCATTTCAACACGTGAGAGTCTCAGCTGTTAAGTAAAAGAAATATTATTAACCACATAGCTGTAATATCTGCAAATTATGCTTCCAGGAAAACAATAAGTAGGACCCATAGCCTCCTCCCTCGGATCCTTATCATTGCACCCAGTCTTGCTCCGTCGTTCACCTGAATAGCAGCATCTATATTAAAAGGATCTTAATATACCCATCTTAAAAATAGTCCATTGTAACTAAACGCTCCTTTCCGTGTTTTAGTTAATCATGTTGGGAACACAAGCTGCGAATCTGTCCAGCCTCCACGTAGCCATATCTGTCACCTCATCAGTTGTCAGAACAATATTTTGAAACAAAATAGATTTTTTGCGCACGAGATGAATCAAATCAAAATAACAAAAAGTTGTAAAGAGCACATTTCTAGCCAGCGAATAACTTGAGAAATCCTAACTTCCCATTCACAGAGTTATCCATCGCCTCACTCGGTCAATCATATTGCTTTCACACTCCTATCAAACAATAAAAGGTTAATATTATATTTAGTATAAATGGAATGAATTTTATACTTAATTTATTTGTAAATTCAAATTTTATGTATTTGATGTAAATTTTATTTAAAATTTTATTTCATTAAATATTTGAAGTTTATCGCAATTAAATTAAATTTTATTAAAATTGATACAATTTACAAAATGAATTCTAAAATTATAAAAAAATTTTCATTATGATAAAAAAACCATTAGTAAAACATTATTTTCACTTTATTTTTTCTTTTCTTATTTCCCTTTATTCTTTAATTTTCCTGTTCCCTCTCCTCTTTATTCTTCCTCATTTTACTCTATTTTTCTCTTTTTGTATTTTTATATTTATAAAAATTAAAAATAATATAAAATATATTTTTATAAAATAAATATTTTATTAAATTTTATACTTAAATCAAATATAAAAATAATTTCATTTGAAATGAATTTTATTTTACAGCATACCCAACATAAAAATTCACTTATAAATAAATTCTATAAGAAATTCATTTACAAATAAAATAAAATTTAAATTATAATTGAATTAAATATTATGTAATAATTATTTAATCTTTTTCACTCTTTAATGAATGAAAGTTAGAAATTAAAATGCACAATTATTATTATCTAACTTGTTCTTAAATAAATAATTTATTTCTAACATGTATATAAAAATATATTTTTAAAAGTTATATCACTCTAACATATCAACACCATTAATAGAATTTATCAATTGATCTCTCATATGATTAATAGAAAATACCATATGTCTTAAAATGATACAATCTAGACATCAAAACTTAAATAAAAAAATTATTTATATAATTAAAATTCACCTTTTTTTTTTACTAAACTAAACACATTTCATACAATAACAATAACAATTATTCTTATATTTTAAAATTATAACATAACACTAAATTCAATAGACAATAGATTAAGCATTTCAATAATAACATTGCAAATTAATTCCATAAAGAGATGATAATGACATGAGTATAAGAGAAACTATATTTTTATGAAAAAAATTCTCATTAAAATTTAAAAAATAAAATTATTGAAATTATAAAAATAAATATGGATTTATATTTATTAATAAAATAATAAAATTATGAAGTAATTGTCAGTGTTTTAATTGATAAAATTCAAAAAACAAAACAGCACCGAAAAAACAATTAAAAGAGAAAATAAAATGAAAAAAATAGGTTGGTCGACGCTAACGGATTAGAAACATATTCAACAAAATCTAGGCCATAACCATCAATATCAGTAACCGTACCGCCTAATATTAAATCCTATAAACAATGATCAAGAAAGTCTCCGCATTAAGTTATGGGAAAACTAAAAATATCAATTGGAAAACGAAAAAAAAATCTCAAGAAAAAAACAAAAAAAGGAAAAGTCTATAGGGCCAAATTTCAAGCCCAATGAACTCAAATGCTAAGCCCATAAAGGTATAGAGATGAAACCCATGTTGAAACAGTTGATGCTAGCTTTTTTAACTTTGCGATCTATACTGAAGATTCCAAATCTAATGCTTCATATTGTGGTTGCACATATACATGCATGTACTGTAAAATGACTCTGTGTGCGTGTGTGTGTGTATATATATTATGAGCTCTATCTGCACAATAATATTAGAGTTAGATTTCAGAGCTCATGTAAAATGATTCAAATTCGCTTTGGAATCTATGTTAAAAAAAAAAAAAAAAAGGCTTTGGAATAACTTTTGCACGAAAACAATCAATGCAGTTTTATTTATTTATAAAATATAAAATATCAAGGCCTGAGTCACTAGGAGTCCAGCCCATAAAATATAAAAGAAGATGATGGTGTGTCTTCACTTTATGGACGAGTTCCAGCAAATAGCGAGTAAGCTCAACAACGTAAATCATAGACAAGGGAGAGGACTGGCATTGATGCGCTATGTAAGATTATTAACAAAAAAATAAAAAAAAACGTCACATATTGAATAAATGATTGTTAATTTTAAAATTTTAAAAATTAATATTATTATTTTCTAAAAATTTTAAATATATAACTGAATTTAAATAGGTGAATCTAAATGTGCACCAATTTTTCTGGTCTCTGATCCTTCCTCTAATCCAATATAGAGTGGAATGTGGAAGGCACAACTCGAACCTCCATTCTATGCTGAAGTTCCATCAAACGATGATTATGATTAGATTATAAGTGGTCACTTCATTATTAGCTGCAAGTTTTTTTTGTTAGGAATGCATCAGGCAGCATGTTTTGCAACATGTGGGTTCTGTTCATATAACACCATTTGGGATGGTGGGCGTTGGCCTTGCATCAGAGTAAGTTAGCTTCTAATTCATATACAATTATTAATATAAAAATTAAATCGCACTAGTAAAATTTCTAAATAAAAAAAATTCATTAATAATAATTAGTTCGATTTTGTTCAGCTAGTATTTTAGTTTTTTTTCAAACATATTTGTTGTTATTTGTTTTTGAGGGCTGCAGTTATTTAGATCCACAAAGGCAAGCTTTGGGCGTGGACAACTTAATGTAGTAAATGAAGCTCATGCACTATGGACATGGCATAGAAATGATGATGATGATGATGAACTATCTGCTTTTGATGTTCGAAATAAAATGGTTGTTTACCTAAAAGAAGGATACTTCACTTGTTATTGAGTTTTATAACAATACACTGCACGGAGTACCTATTTTTGGATACAAGCTAAATTATATTTTATATTGTGTGAAGGACTCTTGGTCATAGAGACTGAGTATTTCATTTCCTGCAGATTTATTAGTGATAATGATGGAGTGGTTTTTTCCACTGCAAGAAAATTTGAAGTCATACAGTTTTCGCACAGACTAAAAAGAAAAGTGGAGAGACAAAAATCAGTGTGGTTGTTCCCAATCAGGATCATGCAAATATTTGAGCATTTGTCTAGGCATCATGTGATGAACTCTTTCTTGCAACCAAAGGCAAACACATTTGATTGGTTGTTTTTCTGAACATTTGATTTTTTTGGCCGCCAATATTATGGTAAAATAGATAGCTAATCTGCACCTGGAATACACTGGTGGAGGGGCAATATTTCTACAGATGAAAAAGAGGTTGACAATTGCCTAAAACCATTTTTTTTAGTAGTCTCAAAAATGATGTCCTTTATATATATATATATATATATAAACAAAAATCTGATGCCGCCACACTTATATAACGTAAATTTGCATACAAACTAATAGTGGCCACTAGTTGACTCCTTATTATAGCTTATATCTATGACCTCTACTTTGTTCTTTTGCTTATTTTGATTAAGCATTCTTACTTATTAATTAATTGCATTTCTTGGAATACAAAAGAATATATATATATTTTTTTATTTTTATTAGCCAACATATAAAAGGAAAAGAAAGAAATTGAAGCCAAAATCTATCTGAGGAAATTTCAAAAATATATGAGATGAATGGATTTTATTAAAACATGGTTAGAAACGGGTTGATATTACACGGATGTACTAATTTACAAGTCATAATATAATAGAGAAACTGCTTTCACGTAATCTTTGTGGAGGAAGCACTACCATCCCATTGACGAGAATGCAGAAATTTCATAGGAATAAAGCTTAGTGACAGTGTAATCTATTTACAATAATTTTCTCCACTTATTGTTTGTTCTACTGGTTAAAACAAAAAAAATTCCCAAAGTCAATATATAGCCCATAATAATTCAGTGATCTATATGATCCTACCAGTGATTTAACAAGTGGCTACCCCTTGTTCCAAACAATTTTTTTAATAAAAAAGTGAAGCATGTCTGGCTCTAAAAATATGTTAATTGTGTAGGCACTGACCTATGATCTAAAACAATTATAATTATTTACAGTAACCAAGAATTAAAAAAATAATAGCATATTTCATCTATTTTTATGTAACATGTCAATTGGTGAAGATTTTGAAGTCGATGAGGGCGGCAAAGATGTAACTGAAATATTGGGTGAGTTGCTATCGTAGCACTAACTAAGTCGATCAGGTAACGAAATAGAAAGGGTATGAAAATCTTTGCCTTATCTTGTCTAGGAAGTGTTGACTATGAAATAAGGGAAAACAAGTAAGAAAAAACAATTGAAATAATACTACAAAACTCCTTGCATTTATATATATAGTCAAAGTAAAATGAATAAATTTTTTTTATAATAAATAGAATAATTTCATTAATTGAAAATTTAAAACAATACAAAGATATAAAACTTTTAAGGTAAAAATTCAAAAAATAAAATTTTACATTAAAAAAATAAATAATAGAAATTTTGTTTTAAGATATCAAATCGAATTGATAAGTTTTTAAAATTTGATTAATTGAAATTAAAAAGTGAAAAAAATTAGAGAGTAATATTATAGTCATTTTCAAAATTATTAAATAACAAATGCATGAATTTTATTATAGAGAGGAACATACTCTAAAAAATATAAATTCTTCTAAAACCATAATAAATATTGATTTTTCTCTTTCCTTCAAGACATCAAGCGCACAAACAAATGCCATATGGTCAGTTGTACAAGCTCAAATTTGTGTATTATCTCTTCTCTTTTTTTTTTAAAAAAAAAAAAAACTTTGTTTCACCATCTACACGTCTGCTCCCAAGTATTCATAAATAGCATCCAAGTCCTAACTCCATCTCTAAAATATTAAAAATAAAATACTGCCCTGGCTTTTGTATAGAAATTTTAATATGCATTCACTTCATCACATCAAACTATTAATTAACTATTCACAATTTGTTATATGTGTAATTTTTTTTTAAATTAGATAATATTCTGCAATTTTTATTAATTTATATACGAAATATATCATATAAATATTTTTTATTAAATAGTTCGCTATGAACTTGAATCTATAGAATAATTTCTTTATAAATAAATCTGAGTATTATTAACAACCAGAAAATGAACGCTTTCATAAACTTATCCAGCAAACCTCGATCACTTTCAGTGAATATGTCAGGCAACCCACGTGAACATACAAAACTATAGTAAAAATGGGGTTTTATTTATTTAATAATCAAATGTTGTGAATATATTGTTGTTATTTTGTTGCTCAACATCTAACACAGCAAGAACAGGTTGAAAAAAAGGTGCTTACGGATATAATTTCTCTTTATTTTCTCTCTTTCTTTTCTTTTTCCACCTTTTTTTTTCCCCCTTTTTCTTCATTTTCTTCATTTTCCTTCGTTACCTGGGAGCCACTTCTATTGTTTTTTCTGTTTCCCTGATTATTTCTTCAGGTAGTTATGTTTCTCCTCCATAAAAATTTTATTTCTTTTTTATAGAAATTTTGTATTCTTCTTGGTTTATTAGAACCACAAAAATTCAATTTCAAATAATGAAATTTAATCATTTTTCAATATTTAAACTATAAATTCATTAAAAAAATATTTAAATCAGATTACAGTTTAAAAAATCATTAAGTAAAACATTCTTAACATATTTTAATTTTGGAATATCATTAAGTAAAACATTCTTAACGTATTTTAATTTTGGAATATTCTATTCTCTCAAATAGAAAAATTCTGAAATCCAGCAAGTCCAACTTTAATTAGGAATGAAATTTGAGCATGGATGATCTAAAACCCCACTCTCAATCTATGTTGCATAAAAAATGGAAACATGAAAAGGAGAAAACATGAAATCGGACACAAAAAAATGACATTTTTAAAAGTTTATTCATGAATTTTGAACGAATTGATTTGCTATAGTAATTAATAAGTTAGATTTGGACTTAGGCTCCCGAGTGTACATATATATATATATATATATATATGGACATTGTAATGCAATTTTTATTTTTTTATAATAATAATAAAAATAAAAATTTAAAAGAGGTAATATATGATAATAATTCTGAGAAAAATATTATCCATATAGTAATGCAATTAAAATTTGTGCAAAACTAATGCTAGTATAATTCTTTTATATAAGTATTAAGAACAATAAAAGATTTTAAATCTGTATTAAAAAAATAATTGTAGAATTATTTAAAGATCAAAATAGTGGAAGAATTACTTAAGTCTTTAGACATAAATTAAAAAAAGAGAGTAAATTTTTTTTTTTTTGACAATTTAACTCAATGCACACATAGTATAAAAATATCATACGCTACTCAACAAAACCATTATAAAAGAGAGTGAACTTTTCGATATTGTTATTATTGATTATACATGTATTGCCTAAATTAATTACGTTTCTAAGGATTTTTTATTCATTTAAATATTTATCTCCTTGATATGAGAAATATAAAGTTTAACCACACAATTCAATAATTGAAATTTTTCATTGCTAATTAGCAATAAAATTAAAATGAAACAAAAACATAGTACGGAGTGTCTAATTAGAGATGAATTAGTAAAATTTATTATGTTACTTAAAACTGCAATGAATAAAAATATAATCTTTTTATATTTTTTAAAAAAATAAAAAAATATTTCACCTGTTATGTTAGAGCATCTCCAAGGGACTCTTTCCTTAGACCAATTTTTTTATTATCAAAAGTCATGCAATAAAAAGAAACTCCAACAATCTCTTTATTTTTAAATTATAAATTAAATAGTGAGACAGTCAAAATTGACTCTTTATTCAAATAATAATTAATATATATTCTAATTTTCAAGATATATATTAATAACTTATTGATAAATATTTTTTCCTCAAATATTTATATTTATTAGATAAAGTGAAATAAAAATATTAAATATTTATTAGATAAAAAAGGGTGAAAAAAATTAAGATATTAAATATTTATTGAATAAAGTGAAATAAATAACAAAATATAAAAAATCCATTAGATTTTATAAAAAATTTTATATTAATTATATTTAAATATTCATTAGATACTTTTTACTACATAAAATATACCCTTTAAAATAAAAAGCTTCTTGGAATGCTTTTTGGAGCTATGACTGAAAAACTAAATAAAAAAATTATAAAAAGCTTAATAACTAGTCTGACTTCGGGTACTACCACAACTATTACGCGTCCGTGAAGAATTTTTATTTCAGTAGAAATAGAATTAAAGTATGCGGTTTTAGGGATAGTTATAGTTTTATAGATTTAAGAGTAAAATATATAAAAAAAAATATTTTTTTTGTAAAGTCGAATTCTTCAATAAATTAGTATTATTTTACATATCTAATTGACTTTTAAGTCAAAAATCTTTTGATTTATTTAAAAAAATTTTCATCAGAGTTTATATATGTTTATTTCATGACACCTCAATTGTATGTGATTTTATTTCTTTTATTTATGACTTTTATATAAACAATATTTAAATAAAAATAATAGATAAATATAAATAATATAATTACATAAAGAAATGGGCTAGATTAAGTTTATGTTCTTCCTTTTATTATGTCATTAATATCTATACACTTACATTTAATCGATTAGCTAGATTAAGTTAGTGTAATGATATATTATTTATCCATTGTATATGAGTCTGCATCACCGCTTGATTGAAGAAATTGCGACTGGTTTCATGGTTGTTTCTTGGTGGTTATTGCTTGTTGTTTTATTTACCTAGAATAGAATATCATGGATTTATCATACTCTTGTAGAATACACATATTATTGTTGCTTTATATTATGCCTTTCTATTTTATTTTATTTTTATACATACATTTTTTTTTTCTCAAATGTGACTGTATTATGTAGACCAAAATAATCTAAAGCTTACAACTTATGGACAAGGCCGCATAGGCTATTATCGTCTTATCATTATCATCACCATTTGGTTTGCAGTCCTGGGATTCCCTGTTTATGGCGCTGCTGTTCGAAATTTATTTCTTTGGTACATGGCTTTTTCTACTGTATCCACACCAAATTAAAATAATATTCACACGTCCCACTAAACCTCTTATATCAGGTTTTTTCAAGTGATATTTTAATTTTATTAAAATTGTTGATATTTTGATTATTCTTTGGTTACAAAAAATAATGATCATTCTCCATGAACACCAACGTTCATTGGAAACTAATTGTTCATCTTTATTTGAAAAATCCATTTCTTTTGTTTTTTTTTTTTTCATCTGAGCTGTTTCATAATCATTGAATTCAAAAGACTTTTTAAGTTTTTTTTGTATGTAATTTAATAGAACAAATTTCTTTATTTTACAAAAAATTATTTTTTTTTTCGTGAAGTAGTTATTTAAAGTGTTGGTAACTTAGCAAAAAAAAAAAACTCTTTTTCACTTTGTAAAAGAAGTTTTAATAATTTTTTTCTATAATTTAACGTAATATATGAATAACTTGATAAAAAAAATTCTTCATGTCACAGAACAACTTTATATATATTTTTTCCAGTATAATCGTTACTTAATGTAATTATGGCTTATTTAATGAAAAAAATCATTTTATATTATAATTTTTTTAGAAACTAATTATTTGATGCAAGTCATTTGTAACTTATCAAAAAAATTACTTCACAAAAAAATTAATTTTTCATAAAACAATTACTTAATATAAATGTATATAATGTAATGAAAAAGCTTCACTTTATAAGAAAATGATAAATTTATTATTTTTTTTGTAAAGTACATTTAATGAAATGTATGAGCAACTTAATAGAAAAAATTGCTTTACAAAAAATGTAAATTTTTATTTTTTCAGTAAAACAAATACTTAACCTAAATTGTAACTTAACATAAAAAATTCTTTTTTATATTTTTTTGTATAAAGTAGTTATTGAATATAAATCATTTGAAATTTACTAAAAAAGTATTTCATTTTAAACAAATAAAAAAATTTGAATTTTTTCATAAAATAATTATTTAACATAAAGTGTAGATAACTTAATAGATATTTCACTTCATAAAGAAATCATTTTTTTCTGTAAAGTATTATTTATTTAATATAATGTGTGAGTAATTTAATAAAAATAAAATTTCCACTTTACATAAAATAAAAATTTTATAGTTATTCTCAATAAATTAGTTACTTAACACAAAATGTGAGTGATTTAATGAACAAGGTCAATTCACTTGTTGACAAAATTGTTAACTTTTTTAACTTTTTCATAAAATAGTTACTTAACATAAAATATTTGTAATTTAAATTTTTTAAAAATTATTACTTTATAGTTTTTTCTGTCAAGTAATGTGTAACTTACTGTAATCATGAATATAGTACTTGTAAATATTTTGAATTACTATAATTTATATATTATAAATCACAAGTAAAACGTAATATATAGTTGACTGTCATATATTGTATTGTAAATACCTAGTTTATTATTTTTTACTTGATT
Organism: Omphalea diandra; assembly: GCA_949677035.1. Classification (NCBI taxonomy): domain Eukaryota; kingdom Viridiplantae; phylum Streptophyta; class Magnoliopsida; order Malpighiales; family Euphorbiaceae; genus Omphalea; species Omphalea diandra. The sequence continues at coordinate 3,248 of CATIWR010442390.1, read as the reverse complement.
TCATGTAAAGATGTAATTTTGAATATTATTAGATATGCGAATATTTTGCTGAGTTTATACAATTTTTGGTAAATAAAAATTAATTTGTTTGTAATATAAGAAAAATATGGATTAATAAATTAATGATTGCAGGAATCAATAATTACTTATTAATTATTAAACTTACATCTTTAAGTTCACTAGACACATTTTAAGAAATTATATTACTTATTGAGTAATTTGTATTATATTTTTCGATTAAAAGTTGACTTAAAGTATAATGATTAATTATAATTTTATTATAGTATTAGTAACTGATTTTTCACTTTACTTGACCAAATGATTGGTGTTAAGATCTATTATCTAATGTAATTAGATGTGAGATTTATCGTAAATCTCTATGTTTTTTTAATAAATAATTTATTAATAATATAAGAGATATGAATTATTAAATCAATGACTATATAATGGTTACTTGTTAAATAATTAGACGTAAATTGTATATATTGTGTGATATATTTTTCGATATTATATTACATGTTATTATTTTGAGTTATATTTTATGGATTAATAGTTACTAACTTGCAACCTTATAATTAAAATTAAGTTACTTATAGTATATGGAGTTGGTTTGGAACTTGTTACTCTGTTCCAATGGTTCATTTTAAGATGAAAGGTATTTTTTGAAATTTTTTTATGATTTTTCTAAAAAATAAATTTGTTAACAATGGAAGAAAAATATAGATAAATAAATTAATTATTATAATAAATATTAATTATCTATTAATAGATAGAGTTAAATTTTTATATATCACATTTTATATACACATTTTATCGATTAACTAATGATTAATTAATTAATTAATTGATCAGTTTTTTAGATAATCAAATAAGAGGTTTTACTCTCGATTTGGTTAATTGTTTGAAAAAATTTTTGAATTAAAATCAACTTATCAATTTAAAATGATTCTCAAAGTTCCATTAATTAAACCATGACCACCTCACCCCTATATATGAGATATTTTCGTGAAGTATTATGATTTTTTAAAAAATAATTTCTTAATGACTCAAGAAAATATAAATTATTAAATTAATGATTACCCTAAATAATGGTTATTTGTTAGTTGTTAAAATTACATTTTATATATCACATGCTATATTTAAGAGATTATGTTACTTTATAAATATTTTAACATATAGTTTATAAGTCTCAAGGTATAATTAAAGAGATTATAATTAATTATAATTCTCATATATTATATATATATAGCTAATTACAAGTTAATGAATTTTTTGAATTCAGATGAACCATATTATTATGGAGCTACTAATTTGACTGTCAAATTACGCTAATAATCATATTAAACTTTATTTCATCCTTGCACATGACAATAATGAATTTGTAAATGAGAAATTAGTATAAACTAGGGGTGTGCACGAGATGTGTAAAATCGAAAGTTCTAAAATCTCCATTCTGTTCCAAAATAATTAGTTTTCAAAATTTAAGAACCAATTTTATCTCATATATGATTGAGTCCGTCTTGTTTAACACCAAATTTTCAAGAGAAAATAATGCAAAATACTAGACAAATGAAACAAATAAAATAAGATAAGACATTTTAAAATTAGTGATTTTTAAACTTTTAAATGTAAATATTAAATAAATATATTCATCTAAAATCTATTTAAAATTTAAAATTTAAAATTAGGTATCTAATAATGCAAAAAAAAAAAAAAAAAACAAGCTTATAAAACTATAATATATCAATTATGTAATATATTTATTCTAAAATATAAATATATTACATCAATTATATAATATATAAAATATAAATATATTACATCAATTATATAATATAAACATAATAAAAATATCAAAAATAAGTCTACGATACTATAATATATCAATTCTAAAATATAAGCATTATATATATATATAGGACAAAACAATACTCAGTACGAGATAAATCAAAACAAAACGATATGGTTTTCAGTACGGATATAAGTGCTGCTCCAAAATTCCCTCACTTTTTTGCTTTGAGACAGTGCGGGACAATAAATTTTCAATTTTTTTGAGTATTTTCCACAATCAGTTATTTTCAGTTTGATTTTCAATTCAATTTGATATTCTCATGTTTCATGCACAATCTTAGTTACTAGACCAAAAGTTCATATCTTTATATACACAGGGTATGGTCCTTGCTATAAATCAAATAAAACAATTAGTCAAATGTTAATACTAACCAGTCTTTAGATATCTATATATAATTAATTCAATTCTGATCTCAGATTTAATTTTAAATTAATATTTACCGTTTTATTAGCAATAGAATTTATTAATATATAATAATATATTATATTTTTATTTTATCATGTGATGCAATAAGTTTATAGTTGAACATTTAATTCCCTTAATTAACTTAAAAACATACAAATTTAGCATCATAAAAAAAATTTTCACATAAAAATAATTAAAATATTTAACAATATAGGACAAAGTTTTGCAACTAAGCAATATTTAACATTATAACATCATATTCGATGTAAATCTTTATAATTGATAAAGATGCAAAGTTATTAAAAAAGATTTATGATAAAAATATAATAATAATTTTGCAACTGAGCTAATGTTTCATTAGTAGTAGTGTTGAAAATTGATTTTATATTGATATTTTAAATTATAAAATTACTTTTTAGATATTATATGTCTATTTATAAATAAAAATGTCCTATTATCCTAAAAAAAATCATGTTCCTGGCCACTTTATTTGATAGCCTCCATTAGTTATTGGTAGGGATGTATACGAGACGAGTATAGCCGCGGATTTGAAAATCTCTGTCCTGTTTCAAAATAATTAGTTTCCAAATTTTAAGAATCAATCTCGTCTTATACATTATTGAGTATCATCTTATCTTGTACCAAATTTTTGGAATAAAACAATACAGGACAAATGGAACAAATAAAACAAGATAAGACAGTTCAAAATTGGTGATTTTTAAATTTTTTAAATGTAAATATTAAATAAATATATTCATCTAATATCTATTTAAAATCTAAATTTTAAAATCAAGTATCTACTAATGCAAAACACAAGTATGTAAAACTATAATATATTAATTATGTAATATATTTATTCTGAAATATAAATATATTATATCAATTATATAATATAAACATAATAAAAATATAAAAAACATGTCTACGATACTATAATATATCAATTCTAAAATATAAACATTATATATATATATATATATATATATATATA
>CATIWR010442348.1:0-10697 GCA_949677035.1 Omphalea diandra | reverse complement strand
TTTTTATTTAAATACTTAATAAATTAAATATAGTTTTTTAAGCAAGTGACTCTATGTAATAAAAATGAGTAGTTAAATTAAATTCATATAGAATTGAAAATAAAAATATTTTTTAATTTTTAAATAAAATTTAAATATTTTTTAATAATTTAAATTGGATCATTCATGTGAATTCGTGGGTTGAATTAAGATCAGATCAATTCTCGTTTGTCTATGAGTTAAACACAAATCAGATTGAATTTGATCTAAAATCTTTGAATGATTTGAAATTAAGTCATTTTAAATCTTTTCAAATCGGATTCGAATCAACTTTTCGGATGGTTCGGATCGGATAAAAAACGACCACTTTTCTAAGAGTGTGCTCATTTTCTATTATTTTAAATTTCAATTCATTCAAATAATGTGAAAAATAAGTTCTGATGAATTCGCTTGACCCAACCTAGATAAGTTTACTTGACTGAGCCCAGATAAAACACATACTGAATAAAGTCCCAAACCCCCTATTACACACACACAAACAAAAAATTAAAATAAAAAAATTAACGTGCTGTGGAAAGATTGAATTTCTTGTATTAATCTTCAGTACAGATATACCTACTTTTGTTTAGCACAGCAATAAAAAAGAGATAACTGCATAAACTCTAGATTATAAGTTTATAACTTAAGATAACCGATATGACAAATTAATTTAAACGCCGACAAAATTGACTAAATCAATTAAAAAGAATATGAAAAATCAACAAACCTAAGCTAAGGCAGCTTACCAAAGGAATTAATTAATTAATTAATTAATTTTGTTTATTGTCCATAGGTTGATGGTTATAGGCTAACGAACAAGAGGTGAAAAGTCCATGTTATGTGAACTGTCCTAACCATAAGAATTACGTAAAATTAAAATATTTGCATTTGATGAAGAGTCTCCTTCTGCAAGATAGAAGAAAATATGCATATTGTTTCTAGCAACAAATCTTTCTAGAATACAATTGCAAAAAAATATTGTGTTATAATGAAATAAAAAAATTAAACATATTACCTTTAGTTAAAAAAAAAATTAAATGTATTTTAAGAATAGATATCGTAAATTTGTAAAGAAAATTTAATTTTTATGAGAATATAATAGACACAATGTTATTTACGGATGTCAGTTTAAGTGACAAGAGGACATATTTTTTTCTTATTTTGTTGAGTATGTTTAATCCGCTAAATTATAGAATAATTTATTGCCTTTCATTTTATGTAAAAAAGAGAGTTATAAAGAATTCTTACGCCGAATGAATGTTGAGTTATATTTTATTTTTATTTTTAAATAATGATGCCCTTTTTGAGAAAAAAAAATTCTAAGGTTAATTTATGAAGATATAATAATTGATCTTAATGTTTTTAATTTTACAGAAAAAAATATATCTAAAAGCAGGTGTAATTGGTCTTTGATAGGATGAGCTAATGGCAATTAGGTCTCATTTGATAGTTATAATTATTTTCAGGGAATGATATTTTTTTTTTGGAAAGTTAATATTAGGAAATTAGATATTTTACTATATGATAGCACTTTTCTTTTTTGGTTCAAGAAAATATATAAACACCATGTTTAGTTCACATATCAACTTATAAAGAAATATATGAAATTATCTTTAGTTTATTAATTTAAATTTTTATCTTAATGAAACAAATTTAGTTCACATATCAACTTATAAGGAAATATATGAAATTATCTTTAGTTTATTAATATAAATTTTTATCTTAACGAAACAAATTTATTTATGAAAAATAATTTTAAAGATAATTTAAAAAATATCTTTTCACTTCTTTGACATGGTTGAACTTGTTGATTTCCTCCTCAATAAATTACTATCTATGCATGAAGAAGTTGTGTGGTTAGAAAGAAGTGAAAATTTTAAATTCCTTTTACTTTTTTTTACCATTAAACACTAAAAGAAATGACTTCTTTTTTTTTTTTTTTTTCAAAAGGTTAAATTTTCTCAACTAATTTCCTTCAAAACAAATTGTGCATATGGCAAGTATGTTCAATTACTAACTAGCAAATAAGACTCAATTTTAAGTTTTCTACACAATTCAGTTACAAATTATCAAAAAATAATGTATAAATGAAATAAAAAGATTTACTGGCCCTTTAAATCTAAATCTTTTCAAATTTTGATAAAATTGATCAGTTCTTTTAATTTTGATAAAATTAGTCAAAATTAATAGAATTTTGATAAATTTAGCCAAAATTTAAATTAATCAAAATAAAATGATATATTACACGACGTGACAAACTAATTGACATAAATTTTTATAAAAAAATTAGTAAAATCAATTAACATAAGTTACTAAAATCAATTAATATTATTTTAACATGTTATATCATTTTATTTTGATCAATTTGAATTGTAGTTAGACTTGTCAAAATTTCATTAGTAACTTTAGGAATAAATTTTAAGTACTATAATTTTAATGGTTTGATCCACAAAAGTAATTCACTTTTTTCGGTTGGTTTTTTATGGTCGATGAAGTCGAATTTATAATGGATTATAGAAAGAGATTTTTCCTTGTGATTTGAGAGAAATATTCCTCACATGAATGAAGGATTATTTTTTATGTGATATATATATATATATATATAAGAATTTTATTTTAGTGTTATTTCTAATTAAATATAAATTTCTATTAATGTAAGTTTTGGTGATAGCTAACTTGATAAATGAAAGCATTGTAGAAAAAATTATTTGACTTTATAGCCTTTTGCTTAAGACCGTAAGACCTTTTGCTCATTAATGAGTTGCCTATTGTGTTTAATGATCATTCACCCATAAAAGTTATAACGTAATAAGTAATCTAGTTATATCTAAAAGAAAAATAAAAGGATCAAATTATTTTATTTGCTAGAGTAGTATGAATTACGTAATTATGTATGAGTGTGATCTCTTGATTGAGAGTTGATGAGTTTGAGAGAATGACTTTGAGTTTGATAATATGATCGATGCAATTTATTGATAATGATAGAAGATGGCGTCTATGAATAGAACTTTTATTAAGAGAGCAAATCACTTAAAATATTATTATTGTTTGATTGCTTGATTTACGATAAATATAATGTAGATGCATAAATAAATAATTTTTATTAAACAATTCCTAATAGACTTTTTTTAATCATAAAATTGATTATAGTGGTAGTGGTACTTCTATTGTATTTTATGTTTTAAAATAATAGAAAATTTATATAATCTCAAACATAATAAAAAATGCCAATGTAATTTACATTTGTACATTCATACAAGGATAATTTTCCTACCTAATAATTTTGTAGGGCGCACCCACCAGGAAAAAGTCAGTAGAAGGGAGAAAAAAAAAAGAATTAAGAATAACATTAAAAAAAAAAATGAATTGAGAATAACATTATAGCAACAAATCAACAATATTTTGCATGTTATAACTTTTTTAGCATTTTATGTTTTTTTTATGGTGGCTTTTAACTAATTCATTCTAAAATATCCAAAGAAAAAGTTATATTACCAAAATGAATATGAAAGAAAATGCAACATAATTATGAAAAAAGGGAAAAAGCACCTTTTCTGATTTGAACATTTAGGCCACCTTTTTTTTAATATATATATTGTAGATTATTTGAAATTAGGGTTAAAAATTGATATGCTTTAAGAAAGAATTGCAAACAATAGCTTAAAAAATAATTTAATTTCTTTGTAAGTAAAGTATGCTAAAGTTATTATTAACAATAAATATTGAGATCATTTAATCAATATATTTATGAAAATTAGTATTCAATCTCTTGGTTCTGTCAATATTAACTAGTTCTCTTTTAACTTTTTTAAATTTAATCATTCTCTCATATTTGATTTTACATATGGAGAATTATTTTTTTAAAAAGCACGATATTTTTCATTTAGTGGAAGAGGAAAAACTAAAATATTCAGATAGATAATCATCTATATTCATTTAAAGCACGATGACACTCACTTTTCCTCCCCCTCTTTCCTCCCTAAAGGTTTTCAAAACTCAAATACAAGCAAATACAAACTTTCCTTTCTTTCCACATCTAAGTTACGATAAAATGATATAACTTAAATACAATAGCCTAATGGACGTTTGTTACATGGCATCCCTACAGTATACACATAAACAATAACTAATTAAGCTAGTTTTCACTTCCTTTTCTCATTCTTTTCTTGTATTGCAAATTACTTAGAGCTTAAAATATCTTACCTAAGCTTCTAACTCCTGGATCTATAACTAATTTGAGTATCAAAGCATCCTTATTGGCTATTTGGTGTTTCATCTCATTTATTTCTCTTGTAGGTTCTACAAGAATTATCAAATAACTTACTTTTGAGGATATGCCATATTTACCAAGTCAACGACATTAAATTGATTCTATTTGTGAAAAACATAGAGTGTTTTCCTTGAAAATCAAAATAACAAACACCTCAAACTATTAATAACCCGTATTTACTTGACCGTGCTCTTCATTTTCGCCATAAAAATTTCTATGTTCAATTGTAAACATAATAAGATAAACACAAGAAGTCTTATCCCTAATAAAACACAAACATATCATCAGGAAAACCTTATCACTAACCAAAAAACACTTGTTACCCTTTTAACCAAGGACTTATGGAATAAAAGCTACGAAATAAACCATTATTTAGTTGAACAAGCGGTTAGATTAACAAAAGCTTAATAAGAAAACCAATCCTTAACATGCTAATCCATATTGTCAAATGTCAAAATATGAGAGAAAATGACATCCACATTCTAACTAGCATTAAAAGAAATTTGTAGCCTTATAGATAGTTGAACATTAGCCATAAGTCATCCATGCACAATCAAATATAGTAGGAAGGTCATTTGAAAAATGATTTAAGCTTGTAGGTAAGAAGAGGGTAAGGAGCGAGAACTTTTAGTATAGAAAGGCTAGTGTTTCTAAATAAAAAGAGCGGGTGAAGGAATGGGATGAAATGTCTGAGGTTAAGAAAAGTGGCGAGATTGATAAAAGATTGGAATAAGGTAGGTTAAGGCAATGAGGAAGAAATTTGGAAAGAAAAAGTTAGATGCGGTAGGGAAGTCAAATAGCCTCTTAAAGAAAGTAAGAATAGAGCTTCATAAGGCACCTTAAAGATAAGACCACATTTGACTTGCATATCACACAAGCTCAAATAATGGATCAAATGAAAATAATATTGGATAAGCTAAAAGTTAAGATGAAACAGGATGAGTAGGTAGAAAAGAGTTCTTTCGCCACAATGGTAGCTTCACCTTTTTCATCTGAAGCATTCAAGATGAAGTAGTCCTTAAAATATTAAAATTGCATAAAATAAAGCTCTATGATGGCACAACCAACTCCAAATATCATATAAATAGTTACAAGAACATTATGGACTTATTATATTCTATTTTTATTGTTTTGTCAACGTTTTCCCAATTATCTTAAAATAGGGGCCAATTAATGGATGGTTTAATAGTTTACCCCTCAGTAACCATTACTTTCTTCTAGGATTTGGGTATAAAGTTCATCAACAAATTCATAATCAACATCTTAATAGCTGGAAATCTCCTATTTAAAAACGATGGTATAGGAGAAGGGTGAGTCCTTGAGGGATTATGCAATCTATTTTAGTAAAGAGGCACTCTAGATACTAGACCTCAATTAGGCTAAAGCTATTGAGGCCATGACCAAAAGGACTAATAGAATAATCTTTTTCAAACTTGCTTACCAAGATTGATCTAATGCTACAAGCATATAATATATTAGATAAGATGATGAATGGGTGAGAAATAAGTGCATGAATAAGAGGAAAAAAGATAAGAAAAACAAAAACCAATCCCATCTAGTTAAGGATAAGTATAAAAAAGGAAAACATAATAAAGGGATAATCTTATAGAAAAGATAATAAAGGTAAGAGCATAAGAGTTCTTCCTTTTAAACACTTCTAGCATTAAGGTGTTTGTGGCCATCTAGGATAAAGAATATTTGAGATGGTTTTAGCCTAAAAAAAGAGGGATTAGATAAGGTATTCCTACTATCATAAGAGCCATAATTATAATATAAATGAATGTCAACACTTGATATAGGAGATAAAGGGGCTCAAAATAGGGGTAACTATACCTCAATCAATCTATAAAGTGACCTAATCTAGAAAGATAAGATTACTGACAAATAACTTGATAAAGCGATAGGATAATTCATAGGGATATTAAGATCATATCGAGGAATGATAAAGGGGCTAGCATTATTAATGTATATCTTTAAAAGAGTTGCATGAAGAGGAAGAAATGTTGATGCTAGAAAAAAGTATTAAAAAAAATAAAAAGTCTAAATTAAGTCATGAAAGATTAGATGGATCATAATTTTTCATTCACCTTACATAACCTAAACAGTTGGATCACTCCCTATAACAACACATTAATGATAAAAAAGTATAATTGTGAATTTTGTAGTTGAAAAGATATTGGTTAATGATGGGAATGTAACCAAACTCTTGTTATTAATATGTTTAAAAAAGGAAATTACAAAAAACCAGTATGACACCTTTAAAGATTTATGTAAGGTGGATAAAAGGTAATAAGTTGTTAATCCTTAGCACAATCAAGCAATTAGTCACTATGGCAAAAACTCTAATTAGTAGGATATTATGGGGAACTTTCATAGTGGTTTACAAGACTTTCCCTTATAATGCGATGCTAAGGCAACCTTTCTATATAACTTGTATGTCATAGTGTGCATGATTTTTTACGATGAAATTTCATACTAAGAATAATGTAATAACTATTAAGGGTGAATAGGCTATCTCAAGGAGTGCTATGAGGTATCCACACAAAAAATGCAATCGGACGACTAGCTAAAACTAAAAGTTTTTACTTTTGGTGATGAAATTTCATATTGAGAACTGCAAAAACGATTATCAAGGATGATTACGCTTTCTTAGATGGAGTGCTACAAGTTATCCATATAGAAAATGGAATAGGATGACTAACCAAGATTAGAAGTTTTGACAACGAACTCATTGGATATGAGGGACAATGGGCTGAAATAGAGAAAAGGTCTACTAGAACAAGTACAATGATTCCTTTTAAAATTAGGAAGAGGAGGAGAAATTCCTAAAAGTTAGTACCAATTTAGTAAAAGTACAAAGGAAATAGATAAAAGAGTTATCGTGTGTTTATTAAAGTGACTTTTCGTGGTAGATCTCAAATATAATAGACATAGTTCCTTTTATTATGAATCGTAGCTTTAACATAAACCTTAGGTATAAACTAGTTTGATAAAAAGCGAAGATATTTGACCCTAAGAGGAAAATTGTCATTATAAATAAAGTTTCAAAGATGTGAAAATGGGTGTCATTGAAGAGATATCAGATCCTAAGTGGTTGTCCAATATGCTGCTAGTCAAAAAGGCAAATGAGAAGTGATGAATATGGGTACTTCACTAATTTAGATAAATTTTATCCTAGGGACTCGTTCCCATTTTCACTGATTAATAAACTAGCTGGCATGATAATGAGTATGAATACCTCACCTACTTGAATGCTAGTTAGAGATATCAATAGATCAGGATAAATCCAAAAGATGAGAAAAATACTTCATTTACTATGGAGCAAAGAACATATTAGCGTACAACTATGCCATATGGGTTGAAGAATGTTAAGGTGATTTACCAATAACTAGTTAATAGAATCTTCAAGGGCCAAATAGGAAGGAATGTGGAGGTGTATATTGATGACATGATAGTAAAAAACATGTCTTTTAACCAACACCTGACTTATTTAGGGAAAGGTATTTAGACTTTTGAGCAAGTATGAGATACCACTCAACCTAGCCAAATGTAACTTTTTCATCAAAGGAAGGAATCCTTGGGATACATCATGAGCAATAAGGGGGATAAAGCCTAATTCAGATAAGGTGCAATCCATAATATGAATGCATCCTCCTAACTGTTTGAAGGAGGTACAAGATTGAAAAGGAGAATAGTAAACCTCAATAGGATTATATCCAATTCTATGTTCAAGAACTAAAGAATTAGGATAACAAGTTATGAGCATATGGTTTCTTCACAAATTCTTAAAATTATTTTTTAAAATTACATGTCATGCATCATATTATGAATATTGTATGATATAGATTATTAATATGTGCATTGCAAATGCTATTATAGAAGATAATTGCACTGGTGATAATTATAAGATATTGGCAGTTCTATAGATGATATAAAAGTCCTAGTGGATTCTTGACTTAATATGAACATATTGAGAATGAACAAATGCTATGCTAATGAAAATGTATGCAATAAGATGCTAAGCGCTCTTTAAATGAATGAAAGAAAGTTAGGATGCCAAATGTTGCATAGGTTTGGTTAAGGTATGAAAAGGATAGAAAATCCTTTATTTTCCTTAAGTGATACTTTCCATGGATTTAGACTATCATGGTTGATTATCGTTGCGAGTTGTGAACAAGTGTATGAAAAATTATTTTATATGAATATAGAAAATTGCATTATTTTATTTAAAATGGTTTTTTTAAATCTTAACATTATTATTTAGTTATTGAGTATAAAATATTCATGGTAAATTTAAAATCTCTAGAGTATAATGAAGATAAATTTGAAGGATTAAGAAGAATTTGTGTATTTTTAGACAATTGTAATATTAGCTTTGTATTAAGTTAAGAATATAGTTATGTTATGTCCTATGAATGTTCATTTATACCATTCTTTGAGGAATGTGCATGAATTATGGATATGGCTGATGATTATGGAAATGTTGGGTTTTTATTAATTGATTGAGATTAAATAATGTTGATGATGATTTGAGGTTATTCAATTATGTTACATCATATTTTTTTTTATCAAGAATTATTTTATGAAAATGTAAGGATAAATGTAATGTTTTATGAAAAGTATGTTAAGATAAAGATGACAGAACTCCACTTTAAGTGATGAAATTTTGATTTATCTTTTAGATTAATTGTCAAATATATATTATGACAGGTTGAATATGATTGTAATGATATTGACAAGGTTATAGAAATATTATGGGCCTCCAATAGTATTATAGGTTTTAAACTTAGTATGAGGTTTGATAGTCTTAAACTTTCATATCTTTAGCGCTAGGTCATTATAGTAATATACATTGTGATAGGTTGAGATATGATTGTGATGATATTGAAAAGATTATATAACTATTATGTATTTCATAGGTAAACATTACATTGTAGGTTTTAAGTCTATTATGGGGTTTTGTGATTTTAAAGTTTTCGAGCCTCTAACACTAGGTCCTAACAACAAGCTAAACCTAAAAATAATATAAAATATAAAAATAGGCACCTTATTATCATCATTATATTTATCAACAAAACAATTTGTATATTTTAAAGTGTATTTAGTATAAATGAATTTTATAAAATTTATTTTAGATATTTTTGTATATCAATAAATTTATTTAAATTTTAAAAGTTTTACTATATAGAATTTATTAAATTTAAGTAAGATTTTATTAAAAGTGATAGAATTTGTAAAAAAAAAGAAATTTAACAATAGAAGTGATGTGATTTATTAGATCTACAAAAGTAGAGTGCAGTCTCATAAAAACCATAAATAGATTCTATATCTCAATTAAATATAAAAATTTATTTGGAAATGAATTTTTATACCAAAGACAAACGAACTTGGTTAGAATTAATATGATCGAATGACGAATGTGAAGGGCAAAGTTGGAAAGAAATCCAAAAAGAGCCATACAAATAATTAGGAGTGTAATCAATCGACATAACTAGTGAGCTATTCGAGATGAATTTGAAAATATTCAAAATTAATTTAATACTAATTGAGTCAAACTTGAGTTACAAGAGAGGATTTTTAAAAGAGTTCAAATATTAAAATATTCTATTAGAAAAATTCATGAATCTACTTGAAATTTAATATTTTTATATTTTAATAGCTCTATAAAAATAATCAAGATGAGTTGAATTAGTTTATATTTTAAATTTATTTAAATTTGAATTTAAAATTTTGAAAATTTTTATATCAATAATTAAAGTAAATTAAATTTGAATTAAAAATTTTAGATTAAATTCAAGTGAAATTCAAATTTGACATGATTTGATTTGGTTAGGTTTAATTATATTCCTCCGAATAATAGCTGGGAGCATATATAGAACATTTAAAAAAAAAGTAACTATTTGATTGTGTTAGCCTGCACTTATAAATATATATATATATATATATATATATATATATATATATATATATATTGTATAAGAAAATCATACAAAAACATAAAAGAATAAAATATTATAACTTGTGAGAACATTGGGAATTGTTTAAGATAATGTTAAAAATTTAGAAGTAATTTAACTAATTATACCAAAAGACTGGGGTTTAAAAGTAATTAATTTATTTATAAACAAAATTTAGATTAATAAAATATATAATTATAAAAATATATAGTATATTATAAATAAATCAATATTAAAATAATAAATTTAATTTAATTTTATTAAAAAATAATTCAAATTCATCACAATTAACAAATAAATAAATAAATAAATAAAATCATCTAAACTCAAAATAATGTAAAAATTTTGCAGGTGAAATCCGACGGAATAAAAAGCGAGGGGATGAGATGGGAACGTCAAGGGCAAAATTGGAAAGAAGCGAGAAAAACAGGCAAACGATACAAATAACAGGA
>CATIWR010442327.1:0-15001 GCA_949677035.1 Omphalea diandra | reverse complement strand
GAAAATAAGAGAGGAAAATAAAAGAGAAATATAATTTTGCTTTTTTTGGGAAAATGAGAAAAATATGAGAGGAGAGAAAAATAAATATTATTTTAATTTTATTATTTTCTCATTAAAATTAAGAGAAAAATATGAAAAATTGGGGATAATTTTTGTGAATAGACAATTATGCTCATAACTCATAAGCAAAACACAAAAGTGGGTTTTCATCTTGATGATGACAATTTTGAATTCAAAGCTGTGTACCTGGTTGGGAAATAATCTTTACAAAACACCTTTAGCTGTAGATTCTTGAACTGATGGGGATTCCTTTTTGGAATCCAAACGGGTGAATAAAGTCTCAATAGCTTCACTTCTTGATCTTGACAAGGCAACTGTTGACAGTAGCAGTGTTGCTACTACTACCACCACTATGGTGGTGATTAAAAGAGGATTGCACGTGGCGGGTTTAAAGTACATGATGAAGTGGTGAATGACTCAATTTTGAAGAATCATATTTATTTTCAATTTAAAGAAAAAATAAACACGATGAAGAAATGAAAGTCAAACTATGAACATAATTAGCCATCACATGCCATGTCTTGCCTCTGTGAGTTGTAGCTGGGAAAAGGGGGGAATTGATATTTAATATAAATCAATGATAATATTTATTAGAATGATATATATTAATATTTAGTTAATGTAAAAAGCTGTATAATTATAATTTTGAAAGTAGCAATTTTATTATATTTAATATTAATATTTTTTTATTTAATTTTTTTGTTCTTTCTAATTTATTTTATAAAGTAAATATTATTTATTATCTTAAAAAAAGGGTAAAATAGAAAATATATAAGATAATAATTTTCTTTCATCTCTTTTTGATCCAAATATGAGGAGAAAAAGTAAAGTTTATTTTCTTTCCTTTATTTTTTATCCGCACATGAAAAGAGAAAATAAAAAAAGGAAAATAAAATTTATTTTTCCTTTTTATTTTCTTTCCTTCCTACATAATTTTTCAAATATAGACTTACACTATATTTGAAAAATCATGTAGGGAGGAAATAAAATAAGGAGGAAAATAAATTTTATTTTATTCTTTTATTTTCCTTCCTCATATTTGGATAAAAGGAATGGATAAAAAATAATTTTATTTTTCCTCTTTTGAAAAGCAAAATGTGGAAAGAAATGAAAATATTATTTTATATATTTCATATTTTACCATTTATTCAAGAAAACAATTAGATATATAATTGTACTATATAATGATAAAAAAAAGATAATAATTTTATATTTTAATTAATTTTATATGAAATAACATTTTATATAATGAAAAATATAATGTTAATACTAAAAAAAAATCTAACATTAGTATTTTATATTTCAAATGTTAAAAAAAAATATTTATGCATACAATTATATTTTTTAAATATTGAACATTAGTTTTTAAAATGAAACATTAAACGCTAACATTTATTAAACATTATTTTTAATATTTTAATATTCAATCATTGAACATTAATTAGTAAATGTGAAATCAAAAAAACAATAAGTAAAAAGTCATAAAATTTTTAGAGAATTAATTTCAATTAAAAATTTTAGATAAAATTATTTTACTAATTTCATAATTTAAATTCACTTTATGTTTATTTTAAATCCTAAAATAAAATAACTTCACTTTTGTGTTGATTTTATGTTTATGGACATAATTATAATTTTATAAAAATCTACGCACTATCCTATATTTTCTTTCCATTTTGAAGAGAAAATAAAGAGGAGAAATTTTATTTTCCTTCTTTTCCCAAACAAAATGAAGTTCCTTTCTTTCTTTATTTTTCATTCTTATTTTATTTCCTTTTTTATTTTTCTCTCTCCCAAACACTGCATTAATGACAAAAGGATGATGCATAGAGATTTCTAATTAAAATTATGACTTCTTTGAATATGACTCACAATCTCTCTCCTTTTAGATTAATAATTAATTTTAGGTTAAAATATCAAATACACCTCTAAACTTGTCTTATAGTGGCAATAAAAGAGAAAATGAACTTTTTAGTCAAATTTACCCTTAAATTTGTATTTTTCGTTAAATTTACCCATGAGTAGTACTTTTACACCTTATTGTACTCAAGTTTAATATATTTTTCCTATATCTGCTATAGTTGGATGTATGAATATAATTGTATAGTCAAGAAATGCATTTAAGAGAATTGAATTTATATGTACTTTAACACATATAGTTTTTCCTCAATTTCAAAAATCTTTATTCTGCTTATTTATTCAATTACAACAAATATAAGAAGAAAATGAGATAAACGAGAGTACAATAGAGTATACAAGTACTGGTCAGAGGTAAATTTGACAAAAAATACAAGTTAAAGGGTAAATTTGATGAGAAAAATATTTTATCCCTCATGCAGTGTTTTAAATGGAAGAAAATAAGAGGAGAAGGAAAATAAGAGTGGAAAATAAGGAAAGAAATTCATTTTATCTTGTTTTGGGAAATGAGGGAAAATAAGAGTGGAAAAGAAAATATTGTTTATTTTTCACCCTTGATTTTCTCTCCAAAATGAAAAGAAAATATGAGAGATTGGAGGGATTTTATGAAATTACAATTTTACCCATTAAAAGAAACTATAATAGTAGGAGTGAGCAAAAATTCGAATCGATTTGATCATTTAATAAAATTAGTTTGGTTTAGTTATAATTTTAAGAAAAATTCATTTTTGGTTTTGGTTCGGTTTTTCAAAAAAATCAAAAAAGGAACTAACTGAAATAATTAATAAATCAAACCAATTTAAATCGAACCAAATTTAAAATACATGTAATTTAATTGAAATAAACCGAACCAAATCAAACTTTTATAGGTCTGATTAGGTTTATAGACACACAAAATTTGATTTAATTGGTTTGGTTAATTCAATTTTTTCAAAAATTTTGGTTCGGTTCAGTTTTAAGTATAAAAACCTAATGTTAGATTTATTTTTTAGAATTAACATTATATTTATCATTGTATAAATTTTGATTTCATATAAAATAAATTAAAATATAAACTAATTATTTTTTTTTATCATTATAGAATACAATTATACGTCCAATTGTTTTCTTGAATTAATGATAAAATAAGAAATATATGAAATAATATTTTCCTTTCCTTCCATATTTTGCTTTCCAAACAATTATTTTCTTGAATTAACAAAATTCTTTCCTTTCATAACTTGTTTTTCAAATAACAGAAAATAAAGTTATTTTCTTTCCTCTCATTTTTATCCTAACATGATGAGAGGAAATAAAGTTTATTTTTCCTCCTTAGTTTCTTCTCTCCCTATATAAGTCTTTAATAGTAATAAAATATCAATCATCATCTTTTTATTTAATCCTACTTATTATATCATACTATAACATTATATTTAATAGAGATTTTCACAATTGATAAAAATCTAAAATTTTTAAATCATGATAAAGTAATATTATAATTTTAAAATTGAATCCACGTATCATTGTTAATTATATGAAATTTTATTGTGTATAATAAATTTATAATGAATTGCAGTTATTTTATTTTTTTGATTTAAAATCAAAATAAAGTGAATTTAAATTATAAAATTAGTAAAATAGTTTTATTTAAAATTTTAACTTAAAATTAATTATCTCAAAATCTTATGATATGTTTTATTTAGTGCATTTTTAGTTTTCCATTTACCGATTGATGTTTAGTAATTGAATATTAAAATATTGAAAAATAATGTTTAATAAATATTAGCATTTAACGTTTAATTTTAAAACTAATGTTTAATATTTAAAAAATATAACTCAATGTATAAATATATTTTTTTAACATTTAAAATATCAAAAACTAATGTTAGATTTTTTTAGTATCAACATTATATTTATTATTATATAAATTTTTATTTTAAATAAAATCAATTAAATTATAAAATAATTATTTTTTTATCATTATACAATACAATTATATATCTAAATATTTTATTGCATAAAAAATAAAATTAGAAATATATGAAACAATATTTTTCCTTCCATATATTGCTTTTCAAACAAGAAAAAATAAATTTAATTTTCTTCTTATTTCTTTTATTCAAACATGAGAAAAAAAAAATTATTTTTTCTTATTTTTTTCTCTTTACATCATTTTTTAAAGCATAATATCATTGTCATTAAAAAATAAATTTAGAAGTATATTTGATATTTTAGACGTTAATTTTATAGGAAGCATATTGTGATTAAAAAATTATATTTGAAATGTAGTTTTGACTATATATATATATATATTTGGAACGTGGGAGTGCATTATTTTGTTTTTAAATGGCGTGAAGAGGTAGGCAAATGTAATATAAAAATTTAAAGGGAGCAAAGGGTCTGTTATTCTGTGTGGACGAATATCATGACATGGACAAGATACCTATTAGAACATTTTTTTTTAAAAAAAAAATGTTAGGTGTTCAGATTATCAATCATCCACATTCATGCAATGATTACGCCACGCTCTTCGTGCAATGTAGTCAAAGGTAAAATATTAAAAAAACAAAAAGAAAAGAATTGTGATAGATAGATTCTGAGTGCAGTGAAATCTCATGCCGTTCCGTGTAGGTAATCCTGACATCAATTGACCCTATTATTCATGACATGACCTCTCTCTCTCTCTCTCCCCCTCTGATAGCCATCGGCTGTACATTTGTACTTCTAACTCGAATTATTACAACTCTGGCATTCTCCAACCCTTCGCGTGCCTCCATGCGTACGAACGCTTCACCAGTTTATTTTTAACAAATACAGGAAACCCTTCAATATTCTTCTTTTTATAAATACGATCACACCATAAATTTTCTGATATCATAGTAACTAATTCTTATTTTATATATTATATTAAATATATTTTAAAATTTTAATTATATTAAACTAAAACCTTCTTTCATAAATTTTATTTTCATTTTTCAGTCAAATGAAAAAACAAAATTAATTTTTTAAATACAATTAATACCCTTTATTTTCTCTTCTATTTTCTATTTTTCTTATACTTCATGAATTTAGACTAAAGATCAAAATAAATAACTATTCTAATTTCATCAACACTAGTAGCAATAACAATAATCACCTAAAAATGAACTACTAATATGATTTTACTTTTGTTGTTTTCCTGAACCAATTAATATGAACTAGCAAATCAAAACTTAATTGATCTGTAACGCTTTAAAATGATTGAACAAAGCTTCGTTTTGGTTAATTTCAAAAAACTTCTTTCCTTTTTTTTTTTTTCTTTTATTACATGCACACATTCTCTCTTATCTCTTTTTTGGTAGATCGTTGAGGGAAAAAAAAGTGATTTATTGATATGATCTTACTTTTGTTGTTTTCCTAAGCCAATTAATATCTCTTATCTCTTTTTAGTATATCGTGGAGGAACAAAAAAAAAAAAAAAAGAAAAGTTATTTATTGATGTAATTTTAGTAAAGATGCCAAAGTGATGAGATTAATGATATGGATTGTCTGTGTATAGATAGTGATAATGAAGTTTTTTTTATGTGGTGAATGAAAGTGTTCATATGGCGATAATGATGAGGGCATTAATCGATCTGGGACAATGAAAAAAGAAAAAAAAAAAATCTTGATGTGGCTCATCATTATTCTCTAAAAATCTTTGTGCTTAACTTTTAGGAAAATAATTTCAGTCATGATTCTAGCACTAAAGCTAAACAACAAAGTTATAACTTTAGATGAACTTTGCTAACTATTTTCTGAGATATTTGTTTTCTAGTCTTGACATAGTTATTAGTGCTTTCAATTGATCTAGTTTAAAGAGAATTAGATTTGGGTTTGTTAATTGACCTAAAAAGACTCCACTTTAATTTTTGTTTAAAAGATTTTTTTTGCTTAATTGTGATTAGCGTAAAATTATTGTTAACTGTTGGTTTTAATGAGAAATGATTAAAATTAAAAAGAATAAAAAATTCAATATAGAACAAAAAATAAAATGAATATTTTATATTTAATAAAAATTAACACAACGAGCGAAAAAATTTTTCTTTTTAAAAGTTGTATTGTCTAATAAACATATAGCAGGTGATGAGAAAAAAAAATACTGTCTGATAGAATTTCCACTCCCCACGCTATATCTCGTCTCTGTGCTAAGTTTTGCGTCTTGTCTAATTGGCAAGTGGGTGTGGATTCTAGAACTGTTCTGTCTTATCCTGTCGCAAGGGAATAGCATCCTTTGAACGTTAACAGATGTATGGAAAAAGGTCTATGGACATTTGAACAAAACCTTCTGGTCTTAGTACGCTAAATGGAATAGCATCCTTTGATGAAATTGAATTTAATCGAGTGGAGTTTTGGATTTAAGCTCATAATCTCCCTTTTGGCTTACGTTAACAGATGTATGGAAAAAGGTCCATGGAAATTTGAACAAAACCTTCTGGTCTTAGTACGCTAAATGGAATAGCATCCTTTGATGAAATTGAATTTAATCGAGTGGAGTTTTTGATTCAAGCTCATAATCTCCCTTTTGGCTTTCGTTCAGAGAAGGTATTGAAGAGTATGGGTAATCAGGTGGGTGGTTTTATTTCTTTTGATGCCAATAATTCTAATAGTATATGGTGATCCTATCGCATGGTTCAAGTGCTGGTAGATGTGAGGACACCTCTGACATGTAAAGTGAAAATGAAACAAGCGAGGAAAGACTGGTTCTAGGTGGATTTGAAATATAACAGGCTGCCAACGTTTTATTTTGTATGTGGTTTGCTCAGTCATTCTGAGTGTTTTTAAGAAAAGGTTTTTGAAAATCCAGTTTTGCTACAGAATGAGCCTTTCGATTGTTGGCTGCGAGTCCCCTTACGCTGAGGTCAGAACAATATCAGAGAAAGGTGGTTGAGATTTGAGCAAAAGAAGGTTTTGTTGGAGCCAAATCGACTGTTGATGGAAGAAGATGGCAATTATGGTAAACTTAACAATTTTGGTAAGCAACGAGGGAATTGTCGAATTGACTGTAGTGATTTGGCACCTAGATTGGAGGCTGTTGATTTCGTTTCTAAAAAGATTTGCAATAGGGAAGGAATTCTTTGTTGCTCGAAAAGGGTCCAGATTTGGAAGGAATGTGGTAAGAGATCTAAAGAGAAGACGTACTAAAGATGACTAAAGGAGCAAGGTATTTATACAAGTTATAAAGGAAGATATTAGATCAGATCAAATAACAACTAATTTAGTTTTAAAAATTGATTAGACATGAGCCCCAACGTCCAGGCCCATCTATCATCATGAGTTTCTTAGCTTTGAATTGTGGTGGGTTGGCCAACCCATACGCAATTTGAATCTTAAAAAGAGTTGGTCCAGAAATATAAACCTTGTCTTATGTTTCTTCGTGAAACATTGGCCATAACTGAGAGTTGAATGTGAAAACAAGCAACTTGGCTTTAGTGGGTTTCATGCTATTGAGTGTGAGGGTAGGATTCGTGGGTTGGCTCTTTTGTGGATGGACTAGGCTCATGTCAAAATTATGGGCTCTTATTCTAATGATATTAACTTTCACATCACGTTGGATCAACTAGGCTCTTAGAGATACACAGGGTTTTATGGCTGTCTTAAGAGAAATCAACGGAACGAATCTTAGCAACTTCTTTGAAATTTGGCTCCTTAAGCGCTTCTCCTTGGTAGGTGTTGGGAGACTTTAACGATATCTTATCTCAAATGGGGGGAAAAAAGTGGTACAAATCAGCCTTCTTAGCTCATAAAGGGATTTCAATAAGAAATTGACGATTATTGTCTATTTCATATGCCTTCAACTAGTTATTTCTTCACACGGTAGAGATGTCGTGCAACTAGTGTTAGGTGGAAGAGAAATTGGATAGAGGTCTTGCCAATCAATTGTGGTTGGATCTTTTAAGCATGTTGAGGTTAAAGTGTTTGAGTCAATTTCTTTGGATAACCTGCCAATCTTTGTAAACTAGATGTTCATGTTTATGTCGTGAAGCAGTATATATTCCAATTTGAGAATGCTTGGCTGAAGCGAAGGACTGCATATATGTTGTTGCAAAATGTTAGAAGGAGTACAAATATCAAGGGTATTGGCTAAAATGGAAGATGTGGTCTTACTTGCTCCTCTTAAGGTAGCAGATGGCTTTGAGAGTTAAGGAAGAGCATTGAGATGAATAGAAAAGATTTGAATAGATTGAGGTCTTATAGAGATCAGGTTGGGATTGCTGCATTTAACAAGGCCAAAAAGGCTTTTAAGGTTCCCCGGCGTAAACAAGAGGTGTGCTAGTGGCAAAGAGCCAAACAGTTCTAACTTTAGGATAAGGACTCAAATTCAAAATTCTTTCATCCTTACATTATGATGTGGAAGAAGAGAAATTCAATTTTAAAAACCAAAGATTCTAAATGGAATCAATAACATATCACCCAACAGATTCAATAAATTATGCTTGATTATTTCTCTCAACTTTTCTCAACGTCTTCTAGCAAAGAGAAATAGGTGGCTACTAGTGTTTAGATCAATGTCATGAAACAACAAAATTAAAGTGTCATGGTAGTTGTTCAAGTGGAAATGCCTATAATGCAGTTTTTAGTATGCATCCAAACAAATAATCTAGATGGTTTGAACTCAATGTTCTTTTAGAACTTTTAGTCATTGGTAGGGACTAAAATAATCCATTTCTACCAAAATTTTAAGATTTTGGTGAGCTACGATCAAACTTTAATCATTTTAATTCCTAAGAAAAAAATCTTTGGAATGTATGAGGGATTTTAAGGCCAATTGCCTTATGTAATGTTTTGTACAAAATTTTGGTGAAGGTATTATTAGCTAATAGGTTGAAGATGTTTCACGCTTAATTGATCTCTAACAATCTGAGTGCTTTTATGGCTACTAGGTTGATTATAGAGAATGTCATGATTGCTTATGAGATTAATCATTATGTAGGAGTTAAATGAAATAGGAGGAAAGGTATAACAGTTCTTAAGCTAGATATTTCCAAAGCTTATGGTTGATAGGATTGGGTTTACTTAAAGAAGATTATGACTAACTTTGGGTTTTATGGTGATTGGATATTCTTCTTTCCATAATGTTGGACTAGGTTGGTCAAACCTAGGTCAAAACTTTTTTTTGATCTTGACAACATAGATTGAAAGGTTCTAAACATCTAACTAAGTGTTATAATTGTAGAAATCAAGTTAAAACTTCATTGAAAGTTGAATGAAGAAGAAATCAAATTGGGAGTCTACGTTACAACCACTAACCCATGAGTAGTGATCGCGACCATGTTAAAACTTGGACACAAATTGGACAGTTTGTTTTGTGGTTGGTGTCGCGATAGGAGTCTTGATAGTGACACTCAAACCCTTAAGGGGGAGCTCCTAAAGACCAATTTAAGCTTGCCAAGTGTTAATGAGCCATTTAAAATTTGAAGACTCACGACTGCTACATATGTGTCGAGACCAAGGCCCTCATTTAACGCAATCTCATTTTACTCAAGCCATTTCCCTTCCAAGGTCTCATCCAACATTGCCAATACGACCTTAATTATGATCACTATATCATAGTCATATTTGAGATCATTGAGTAGCGAAAAAGGATTCCAATGGCTAGTTTTGATAAGAACTAATGTTGTACTGCCATGCATACTAGCCATTAGACATAATTGAAGATCTCAATTATGAATAAGCAAAATCTAGAGCGATACTTAAATTGCAATCATGACTACTTTGTCTCGATCATGACATTTGTTTGACAAGCATTAAATGCATAATTTTGCCACTAACTTTTAAGACATGAAGCTAGTTTTGTATCTAACGTCTCTTTGGTGGGAGTAACTTATAAATACTCTACCAAATAGACATAAATGTAAGAGAATAACATTTACTAATGCCAAACTCTTGTAAATTTATTTCTCAACTCTTTCTCTCTTATTTGCTCTTTGTATTTAAGTTGTATAATGTTTGGTGAGCCTTTAAACACCTTTGGGATTGAATTTAAGAGTGAGTCACAAAAAAACTCTTGTATAGGTTTGAGTGTTGGCCTTGGGAAACACTTGAAAGGTTGTATGTGAGCCTTTATAAAGCACAAATTGTAAAGTTCAGTATGAGCTTGTAAAACACCATTTAGAATTAATGGAATATCTAATTGGAAAAATTATGGAGTGGATGTAAGGTTTTTTAATACCCAAACCACTATAAAATTCTTGTGTGTTCTATTCTTCTACCTCATTTTTTAAACTTGCATTATTCACTTTCCTTTCAAAATTTTAAAATTTTAACCTCCTCACATCCCTTCTCTGCCTATTTAAACTCATTTTAACCTCTTCTCTCTACTTTTTTTTCATTTCTCTTTCATCTAACCCTATAATCCTTGTCTTTCCTTTCTTCTCTACATCTTCCACCTCACTTCTTTCTTCCTATCTTCACCAATGGCTCTCAAAAAGTTCACTAGATCAAAGAAAGGAAAGGACATAGCCTAATCCTTATCACCTCCTGCTAGATCCATTCTTCCTCTTCACAAGATGAAAGGAACAACAAAAGAGGAGAAAGATCAGTATGAAGCAAACAAGAAAAAGGTGGTTCAACCTTACATAATCCCTTTTGAATTCATGCTTATCACACTTGATCTTGATGAGGAAATCAAAACTTACCACACCAACTTGGGATATATGGACTTCATCTATCGAAATGGACCTAGATATGAGAAAATAGTTTGAGAATTCATGTACACCATGCATATTTGCAAAGATGTCACCTCCTAAGTAGGTATGTGTGGTGTTATTTTTAGATGTTTTGTCAAAGAGTTATTTATAACCTTCTCTTAAGTTTGCTCTCTCTTCAACCTTCCTTTAAATGACCAAGACCCTTTCAACCTTTCCTCTATCAATTTCATCTATTCTAATTTTTGAAAGGAGATCTCTATTGAAAAGAGACATGATAAAAAAAATCAGTTTATCAAGACCTTATCCCATTGGCTTCTTCATTGCATCATCACTTTCTCCATCAATGCGAGGGGTAATGAAAATGAAAAAGTCTCCCAAAAAGACTCGACCTTTCTTTATATCTCATCAACAAAGTTCCCATTCAAATCAATAGATTATTCATTAACAAATTGGCTCACATGAGCCTAAAAACCAAGTGCCAATTTCTCCTTCCATCATACATTACTGCCATTTATTAGCATGTAGGGGTTTTAAATCTTGAAATTGAAGCCAATCTTTCCCTTTCTTATGATATGAGCAAACACCTTTTTTATCTCACTTATCTACTCAATGCCAAAACTATTAAAGCAAATACCTATGAATACTAGCTTGACACTTAAGGTGTGAAGATTTAAGAAGTGTCCTAAGCAACCAAAAGGAAAAGGCTTATGATTCAAAAGGGTGAAGGAGATGTGCCTCAAGAAGAACCTTTTAAAGTTTCTAAGGGTAAGGGAAAAGAAAAAAACAACTTCATCTTCTCAATTTTCTTCTTGATCATCATACTCCTTGGTAAAGTCTCTAAGTTATTAAAAAAGGTCCTCAAAAGACTTAATTTTCTTCAACACCTTTATGAAGACATAATGGAGATGCAAAGCAAGTATTGGACTACGTTATTCAAACCTAACTCAAGACTCTCTTTTGATCTTGGAAAATATAGATTGAAAGGTTCTAATATCAATTTTAAGTGTTATTTTTACAGATATTAAGATAAAATCTTATTGAAAGTTGAATAAGAGTGATTAGAAGCAAAAAACTCAAAGTATGAAAATCTGTCTTCGAAATTAGCAATCGCGAATTTCATAGTGACCGTGAATTGTGAAAAAGTACTATTAAGATTCAAAAGTCGTGACCGTAAATTTCAATAACGATCGTGAATTGGTGAAACAACATCTCCATGTTAAGGCAGATGATTTCACGTTGACCATCGCATCCAAAGAAATAAAATAGTGATCACAAATTTGAGTAACGACCATGAATTTTGAGATCCGTTAGAAAGATCCAACGATTAGTTTTTAAAAAAATCAATGATTTTATGCCATATGGATGAGTCGTTAGACATAGTTCAAAAATAGCAACCGCGAATTTAGTCTCGATCGCAAATTTCGTCTGACAAGTATTTAATGCAAGATATGCCTGGACAACTTAGCGATTTAGACATAGTTTCTTTGTAATATCTTTGTAATATCTCTTTGGTGATTATTGCCTATAAATACAACACCAAATGAACCTGAATGCTTGAGGATAACCATTAATTGTGCCAAAACTTTTGCAAAGTTAATTATTAACTTTAACTCTTTATTTCTTTGTACATAGTTTGGTATGAGCTTTAAACACCTTGGGTTTTGGGTTTAAGACAGAGCCCTTGTATAGAAAACTGTTGTTTAGGTTTAAGAGTTAGCCTAGTTGTAAAACTCTTGTATAGGTTAAGTGGCCTAGTTGTAAAACTCTTATATAGGTTAAGTGTGAGCCTTTGGGAAAACACTTGTGAGGTTGTGTGCGCTTTAAAACACAAATTGTAAAGTTTAGTGTGAGCTTAAACATTAAATTGAGTGTGAGCTTGTAAAATACTAGTGATTGAGTGAAACACCTAATTGGTGAATTGGGGAGTGAATGTAGGGTTGGTTAATACCCGAACCACTATAAAACTCTTGTGTTCATTCTTTTCCTACATTATCTCTAATCTTTCATTTTTGTGAGCTTCTTCTAAAATCAAAACTTCAAATTTACCACTAATTCAACCCCCCCTTCTTGGCGCAATAGGGCCAACAATTAGTATCAGAGCCAAGTCTCAATTCAAGCCTTAATTGTGTGAGAAAAGATCAATGACATAAGAAGGAGTCCACTCTAACCTTAATCCCCACTTTGATGGCAATGATTATGCTATTTGGAAGCATAAAATGCAAATTTATCTTGATAGTTATCTCATCAACTTATGGGATTATATATTTGAAGAGTGGAAGCCTCTAACAAGATGGTTGAAGGAGTAAAGGTGGCAATTACAAGAGAAGAATGAAGTAAAGCATAATGGAAGGCAAATGGGAAGAACAAAATGGCAATGATTATTCTCTTAGCTCTATGTTAAGAGAACAAATTAGAAGAGTCCAACATTGCCAAACTACACATGCCATATGAAAAGCACTAGAAAACTATCATGAGGGCACAACTCTTGAGAAATCAAGTAGGCTAGAGATGTATGTGACAGAGTAGGAGCTCTTCATGATGAAAGACTATGAAAGCATCACTAACATGACAAATAGACTCCTCTCTATTGTCACAAACATGAGAAGTTTAAAAGAATTCTTACCAACTATGAGGTGAATACTAAAATCCTCAAATCTCTTATATTGGATAATTTTAGTGCAAGAGTATGCATCATTTAAGAGTCTAATCCAGAGATTGAGAAAGTGCCATTCGTTACCCTCATTATTAAGCTTATCACTCATGAGATGGCTCTCAAAAAGGATGAAGAGATGAAGAAGCTAAGAGGGTAAAAAGACAAAGAGGAGAAGAAAGCCTTGGCTTTCAAAGTTCAAGAAGATTATTTAAACCTAAGTGGCTTAAATGAAAGTGATAAAGAAGAAAAAGAGCTTGCTAAAATATCAAAAAGAACTAAGGAGTTAATGAAAAGGAGAAGAGAAAGAAGAATCCAAAGAAAGTCATCTTTATATCATCACAAGAAAAAGAAGAAGAGCTTCAAGGTTACTTAGGATGATGAGTCAAATGATAAAGAAAAAGATGAAGTAGCAAACCTTTACTTTATGGCTCAAGAGGACTCCTCCAAAGAGGTAAGTACTTTTTCACACTCTTATGATTATTATGATGCATTTGATGATGTAGATGAAGAGCTTTTAGAAGCTCTCACTTTGAAGTATGACAAATATAAGTCACAAATGAAATCTTACAAGAAGAAATGCTCAAAATTAAAGGATGAGTTTAAATCCTTGAAAAGTCTTGTAAGTGAATTGAGGACTTCACATGAATAACTCAAAAAATCTGTTGAAAGTGTTTCAAAATCTTCTTCATCCCTAACCTCTTTGAGAAAGGAAAATGACTCCTTAAAGGGTGAAGTCATTGAGCTTAGAAAACCTATTTCTAAGTTTCACAAGGGAAAGGATGCTTTGGATACACTTATTGTATCATAAATATCTCTTTTAGTTAGGCATGGTTTAGGCTTCAATGGAGCCTCTTCATCTACTTCTTCATTCACTACATTCATTAGAGCATTAACATCTCAAACTTCAAGTATTGAGGTCATGGGGAGAGAGGTGTTCCCAACATTAAAGCACCTATGCTTAAGGGCAAAGGAAAGACCCGTAAGGCTCAAGAGCTAAGGCTCAAAGAGCAAATTATGGTTACATTTATAATAAGAAGCATGCTCAACCACACAAACATAAAAAATCCTCTGTTAATCACTCATGCATTTGCATAAATTCCAACACCTAAGTATTAGAAAACCCCCTACTCATACTAAGGTTGCGCATCAAAGAAAGATTCACGAGTTTAGACTGCAATGTCATGATTGCATAAGATATGGGCACATCAATGCATTTTGCCATATTAGGAAGGCACACCTCAAATTGAAGGATCCTTCCAAGACTTATGCCCAAGGACCCAAGTATGTTTGGGTACCAAAGCAAAGTGTTTGATATTATAGGATGATGACTCCACCAAATTCTCATCATGGAAAAATCTAAAAGTGAATGGAGATTGCTAACAAAGGAGGGATAAAGTTTCAAATGGTTATTTGGTATCAAGGCATGGATACTAAACTTGTAATGTATCCCTTATCCCTTATGCTTTTAACTTAATATATTTATGCATACAATTAAGGGGAGTTTTATTGTTTGATATATCTATGTGTTGACATGTTTGATTTGATTGTGTGATGAGTTGAATCAATTCATTTTGCATTTGAGGTTTTTCTATATTTCAAACGTTGAAATCAATCATAAAAAATCATATACTCTAAATTAGGGCCATATATGAAAATTCTTAAATTTCTAGCCCTAGTTTATGTGTTTAAGCATCTTTAAATGTTTGAATTATTTTGCATTTAT
>CATIWR010442320.1:0-12500 GCA_949677035.1 Omphalea diandra | reverse complement strand
TAATACATTATTGTTGAGTTTTGTGACCACGATAGCAGACATAATCTCAGTAGTAATAGATTCAATTTTGCTTGAGAAAGATTATTGGTTAATCTAGGAAATCTATCTTCAAGAATAATTCATTCACTTGAAAAATAGAATTCTTTGTGTAATTGTGAAATAGTTGTATTCTCTAGAATTTACATAAGAGTTTTCTTCAATTAAATTTTGTTTTAAATCATTTTAGAATTTCATATTTTTCGATTTATTATTATTCATTATTTGGTTGCTAGATAATAAGAAATTTTAACTCTTTGACACTTGTGAAAGCCAGTCTTTGTAGGAACGATCTTTACTCTTTAGTATACTACTTGAAGCGACTTATGTATTTGCAAGAGTTTTACATGCAATAAGTTTTTAGCGCGATTATCACAGATTTTTATAATATTAATTTTAGTTAAGATTTTTACTAATCTAGTATTTAATTCTACATTTAATAATTTTGGTGATTCTAATTGTGTTTATTTCTTTTGATAGGTGGATCTTTTGGTGTATGTGGCAATCAAAAAGTTTAGAGTTATTCAAACTTAATTGTGAAATCGAGCGTACATTTCGCATCCAAAGGCATATCCAACTATGGAAGAAGAATTCACAACGAGTAGTCTTGGTTGATGATATAGAAAAACAAAGAGAGGCGAACGAAAGAGAATTAAATGGAAGAGATAGAAATAGAGAACCAAAAATATTGTGGGATTTTACCATGCCTCGAAACCAAGAAACGCAATTAAGCATCTTGCAAACAACTATTGCCAACAATAACTTTTAAATCAAATCGAAAATCATATAAATGGTACAATTAAATACATTTGGGGGTGAAACTACTAAAGATTTGAATGCCTATATTTCTACTTTTTTGGAAATCTGTGCAACTTTTCAAATCAACGGAGTAACTGATTATGCTATCAGATTGCTGTTGTTTCTGTTTTCTTTATGAGATAGGGCAAAAAGATGGTTGAACTCTATGAAACCTAATTTATTTGCTATTTGGGATGTAATATCTTGAGCATTCTTAGGAAAATATTTTTTATCAAGCAAGACTGTATAGATAAGATAAGCAACATTGAGCTTCCAGCAAGAAGCAGGTGAGACATTATATAAGGAGTTGTAGAGGAGATGTCCATATCATAGCCTGCTGGATTGGTTGTTAGTCTAAATTTTTTACAATTGGCTTAACCATTCGGTGCATATTATTCTTAATGCTGCAGCTAAAAAGAAAATCAATTGATGATGCTTATGCTTTATTGGAAGAAATGGCTTTGAATAATTATGAATGGGCAAGCGAAAGATGTGTTAACAAGAAGGTTGCAGGTATTCATGATATTGATGCTTACACCATGTTTAATGCTAAAGTGGATGCCCTTACAAAGAAACTTAATGAGGTGAGTGTGCATGTTATTAACACACCAATGATGAGTTATGAATGGTGTGGTAAAGGACACTTGCGTACTAAATGTCAATTGGGTAGTCCTTTTGCTCAAAATTTTGTTAAGCCTGTACACAATGTAGATAACCTCAACAGACAACCCTATAATCCTTATTCCAATACCTATAATCCTAAGGGGAGGAATCACCCTAACTTCTCATAGAGCAACCAAGATAACCAACTCGAACCTTCTCATCCTCTAGGATTTTCTCAAAGGTAACAAAGTGGTGTACCTATGGGCTAATATAATCATAAAGAGAAAAAACAACCATGGGATATGCAAAAATTCCTAATTAAGAGGTTTGAAAAGGTAGAGACAATGTTAGATAAGGTTGATAAGCTTGAGTTAAAGATGAACCAAATGGAGCAACACAACAAGAATTTGGAGGTGCAAATTAGGCAATTGATAAACAATTTTGGTGCTAGATCACAAGGAACATTATCGAGCAAGACTGAAATCAACCCAAGGGACCAATGTAAGGCACTAACTTTGAGGAGTGGCATGGAGATACCTGAACCTCCGCGTAAGGGTATGATTGAAAATGAAAAGGTAGCCCCAAAAATTTTGGAAATACCTAAAAATTTAGAGAATATAGAACTTGAAATTAAGGGGCCAGCAACAAAATCAGTCTAGATAGTGATCATAAGGTGGAAAAAGACAAGGAGGAAGAAAGGAGTAAGTTTACACTAATGAAACCATATGTTTTGCCTATTCTTTTGCCTCAAAGGTTGCAAAAATAAAAGCTAGATAAGTAGTATGCCAAGATTTAGATATGCTTAAACAACTTCACATTAACATTCCATTTGTTGAGGCATTAGCACAAATGCCCACATATGCAAAATTCCTCAAAGATCTTTTGTCCAACAAGAGAAAGATGGAGCAATTTGAGACAATCACTCTTTCAGAGAAGTGTAGTGCTATGATTCAAAATAAGATTTCACCTAAACTTAAGGATCTAGGGAGTTTTTCCATTCCTTGTCAAATTTTAGATTACAAATTTGATAATGCACTTTGTGATTTGGGTGTAAGTATTAGTCTAATGCCTCTTTCTATTTGCAAGAAACTAAATCTTGGTGAAATCCAACCTACCACTGTAACCTTGCAACTAGCAAATCACTCCATCAAATACCAGGTTGGAGTAATAAAGAATGTTTTTATATGAGTGTGAAAATTCTACGTTCCAGTGGACTTCATTATTTTAGACATGGATGAGGATGTAGACACATATTTAATTCTTGGAAGACCATTCTTAGCTACCACAAGACTATTATTGATGTGAAAAATGGCAAACTCAAATTGAATGTAATGGGAGAATCCGTACAATTTAATGTTTTTAAGGCAATAAAATAGCCCTATATAGTTGAGGAGTGTAATAGAGTGGATATAATTAATAGTTTAGTGCAAGAAGTGTTTCAATAGGACCATCATGAAGACCCATTTGAAGCTTGCTTGGTTCAAGGGCCTTTATCTTCATATGATAGATATGAGATTACTAGTCCAACCCATTTTTTAAAAGCAAATCCTCCATTCAAAATTTCAGGTTTTAGGAATTGGGTAAAGGCAAATCTCTTCCTGTTAGGCTCAGTGGCAATGTGGCAACCTAAGAGGGGGGGTGAGTTGGGTTGTAAACAAAAACCAAAAAACAAATACAAACATAAAAATCAACACAAGGATTTTTATAGTGGCTCTACAACTTGTCTGCTCTATTCCCCAAGTTTTCACTTAGGCTTATTTATTCCTTTTTATGCTCAAGAACAACCTTTCCTTTTTTAGGCTCAAGAAGAACATTCCATTTTACAGGCTCAAGGATAACCTTTCCTTTTACAGACTCAGGAAGAACCTACCTTGGTATTTTGCTAGGCATAATAACAACCTTTACAACCACCAGTAAGGAAGGATCCAAGCAGTGTCTAAGTCTCTCAAATATGCAGCAAATACACAATTAATGCTTAAGAAAGCCTGCTCTCAAAAGAGTAACAAAAACAAACTCACTCTATCCAAGTGCAAAGCAACACCATAAAAAGCTTGCATAAAGAGTTACAAAGTTGTTCACAATATTTTGTAGCCTTTTTTCTTAACCTTTCTAAACTTTAAAAATGTTTCATATATAGTTAAGCTACAAAACTAGTTGATATTATGTCTGACAACTTTTCTTCAAAACTAACCGTTAGAGATAACAACACCCATTGTTCTTCATCAACACCCATTAAACTTATAATGGTTACTTCCAGCACCTGTTAAATGTCTTTCAATGCCCGTTGGCTTTGACTACAATGCTTATTGGAGAGAGAACAATACTTGTTATTCATTTCCATAAAGCTTTAACTTTGTGCTCTATTTTTTGAACTTCGCACAGTAGTTTTCCATAAATATTCAGTAATTTGCAATGGCCGTTGGAAGCTCCTTCAATGCCTATTGAGAGGGGCCAATGCCCATTCGGGTTTCAGAAGCTTTAGCTCAAACTTGGACATTTTTTTCATGCCTATTGCGAATCTACAATGACTGTTGCTAGCTCATATCAATGCCTATTGTGAAACTTTAACGCTTATGATGAAATCTAGCATAGCTCAACTTGAAGCACTTTTTCAATGCCCGTTACAAAAGGACAATACCCGTTGCAAGGTCCAAAAGACTTTGGCAAAAAAAAAGCATTCAATCAATGTTCATTGCTCATTTTTCAATGCCCGTTGAATGGTCCAATGCCCGTAGGAGATGTTCAGCACTCGTTAAACTTGCGCAATGCCCATTGAACTTATTCTAGCCCTTTAACATTTGTCAGGTCTTCGGTTCACATGTTCTCCAAACATTTTCCCCTAACATTCAAAATAATCTACCCTTTTAATGTTTGTCGAGTCTGTTTAAAAACATCAAACAAATACTAAAATACAAAATATAAGAACTTCTCTTGGTTTTGTTATAGTTTTGTTATCATTCAAAACACATCATTCAAAGTAGAGAAGTGAGTCAAATGTCTCGGGTTGCATGTTCTCTAAACATTCTTCCTTTGGCATTAACAACAATCTCCCCCTTTTTAAATGATGACAAAACCAAGATGCTTTGATACTAAAAATAAAAACCTTAAACAAAGGATACCAAATGTTGAAACACAAAATTATAAACAATATACAAACCAAAATGCATACCAATCAAAATATCCACATAGGGTTTGATATCAATTCAACATAAGGTTTGATGCCAATTATTGGAATATCCACACAAGACTTGATACCAAGTATGCTACTTAATAAGCCACATAAAGATACCAAATGTTGTACCATAAAAGATACCAAATGTTGGATGTTAAACACATAAAAGATACCAAATGTTATGCTATGCATATAATCTACTAAACAAGATAAATAAATCATCAAATCAAAGCATCCAAAACGTCTCCCTCATTTTGACAAAATGGAATACAAAAGTTTGTCCAAAAAAAATGTTCTTCCCCTTACAAACATACAAACATCCTCTTTCTAAAATCTAGATAAAGTTTCTTACAGAAAATAAGGCAAACTTGATGATACCAAAAATACAGAACAAACTACAAAGGATAACTCTTCATACCTATATGCTTCCTTCTAATAAATCACCCAAGATATTTAAATAAAAATTCAATTAACATAACTTGGGGTTACATGTTCCTTAAACAAATGGAGGAAAGAAAGAAGGGAAAGATAGTTGCTGGAGATTCCAAACTAATACCAAAGATGGTTCATAAAGTAAACTCCCCCTCGACAGTAGCATATTAAACAAAATAAAATGAGGGATAGAGATACATTACAAATAATGATACCAATTATTGTGTTTTTCAATTGATGCCAAATGTTGAATTCTCCAAAAATACAAGTCTTTTTCAAAAACTTCAACTCCTTTTCAAATTCTACAGCTCCAATCACCATTTGATTCTTCATTTTGAGCAGAGGATGAGAAGCATACAAATCTACAAAATTAAACTTTCTTTGGTACCCATTTTCTTTTGGGTCCATGGGGGTTAACAACATAAATACACTCATCTCTTAATCTAGCATAGTAGAAGTATGCTTTATGGCCAAAATTTTCACAATAAAAGCATTGCCAAATGGATGTTTTCTTAAGCTCTTGTGGAAAGCATGAGTGAGGTGGCATCCTAAAAGATTGGTGTCTAAATCGTAAAGGAACCCTTGCATTTTTTACATGTTTAGTTCCATAAAAGAAGGCATGATTTGCCTTTGGCCTTTGAAAGTGAGGATGAGTACAACTATAATTATGCACATGTGATTTAGATGAAGCTGAGAGAGCTTTAACTTTGGTAGTGGCTCTTATAAATTTTTGCTTAGAAGTGGAAGGTTTAAAATGATCAAAGTCTAAGCCATGTCTATCTCCTAAAGTCATTTGAGAGCCCAAAATAATATCAAATTACTCTTTTCCTTTTGCAAAAGAGGCAAGTGATTCCTTAAAAGGTGAGATCTCTCTCTTCAGACTCTCATTATGAGAAGATAACATTTCATAAAAAAAATTTTCTTGGTTAAAAGCCTTATTTTCCTTTTATAAAGCTCAAAAATTT
Organism: Omphalea diandra; assembly: GCA_949677035.1. NCBI lineage: Eukaryota > Viridiplantae > Streptophyta > Magnoliopsida > Malpighiales > Euphorbiaceae > Omphalea > Omphalea diandra. The sequence continues at coordinate 6,494 of CATIWR010442320.1, read as the reverse complement.
TCTTTAGTTTCACTAATTCAGTTTTCAAGATTTTGTTTCTTTCAAAACTTTTATCAAGATCATTGTTGGTGGATTTTAGTGCCTCAATAAGATTATCAACAGTAAACATGTCTTCTAACTCTTGATCATCCTCATCTAAATCACTATCAAGAGATTTAGGACATATTTGTTTTAAAAAGATCCTTTCTAAGGCCATGATGCAGAGATTGGTTTTTTCTCTTCTTCTCATCCTCGATTCTTTTTCATCCTCACTTAGTTTAGATGCACTAGAGTCATCCTAAGTGACTTTATATACTTTCTTCTTTTTCTTATCCTTCTTCTCAGCTCTGGCTTTTGGGCAATCTGCTTTTATGTGGCCAAGCCTTCCACATCCAAAGCATTCAACCTACTTAAGCTTGCCCTTGCCTGTCTTTTTCAACATCCTTCTAAATTTATTTGTTAGGAGGGTTATTTGCTCTTCATCACCATTCGAGCTAAGACACTTATAGGTAGCTTTAAGAGCCATTCCAATCTTTTTCTTATTTGTATCCTTAGATGTGGATGGAGCTTCTTTATTTAAGTTCATCTTATAATTAATGAGATTTTCTAGTAGCTCATTAAGTGGCATGGTCTTCAAGTCCTTTGAGTCCTTGAACGAGGTGTCCTTGCCAAGCCACTCCTTAGGTAGACACCTCAAAACTTTCTTCACAAGTTCCTCATTGGTGAATGTTTTCTCAAGAGCCTTCATTTCTCTAACAATTTCAATGAACCGATCATACATTCTCGAGATTGTTTCATCAAGCTTTATAAGGAAAGTTTCATATTGACAGATGACGGTCTTTATCTTATTTTCTTTAACCTGATTCATTCCCTCGTATGTGATCTGCAAGGCCTTTCAAATTTCCTTAGTAGTTGACTTCATGCTCACCTTGTTGTACTCACTTCTACTTAAGGCATAAAAGAGCATGTGAATGGCCTTGTCATTGTTAGCAACTTGCCTTTTCTCTTTCTCAGACATCTCATCAATATTCTTTTCTATTTGAGTCCCATCAGTAAATATTTTCATTGAAGTGTATGAACCTTTCTCTATAATTCTCCATAACTCAATGGATTTAGACATGAGAAAGTAATACATTGTGTTCTTCCAATATTGGTAGTTTATTCCATTAAAGAAGGGAGGTCTCACAACTGATTGTCCTTTTGGTCCATGCTCATATTGAGCTATCATGATCGTGTCTCTCTTGCACTTTAACTTCAAAAGAGGTCAGACTCTGATACTAATTATTGGGCTAGGTGGCGATGTGGCAACCCAAGAGGGGGGTGAATTGGGTTGTAAACAAAAACCAAAAAACAAATACAAACACAAAAATCAACATAAGGATTTTTATAGTGGTTCGACAACTTGCCTACTCCATTCTTCAAATTTTCATTGAGGCTTATTTATTCCTTTTTAGGTTCAGGAACAACCTTTCTTTCTCTAGACTTAAAAAGAACCTTTCCCTTTCTAGGCTCAGGAAGAACCTTCCATTTTATAGACTCAAGGATAACCTTTCCTTTTACAAGCTAAAAAAGAACCTACTCTCAAATAGGCAATAAATACATAATTAGTGCTCAAGAAAATCTACTCTAAAAAAAGTAATAAAAACAAACTTACTCTACCCAAATACAAAGCAATACCATAAAAGGTTTGCACAAAGAGTTACAAAATTGTTCACACTTGTTCACAATATTTTCTAGCCTTTTTTCTTAACCATTATAAACTCTAAAATTGCTCTTTATATATCCAAACTCCAAAACTAGCTATTGGAATAGTTAATGTTGTGTCTGACAGTTTTTCTTTAAAACTAGTTGTTAGAGATGACAACACCCGTTGTTCGAGATGACAACACCCGTTGTTCTTCATCAACACCCATTGAACTTAAAATAGTTACTTCCAATACCTATTGAATGTCTTTCAACACCTGTTGGCTTTGATAATAATGTTTGTTGCAAAGACAATAATGCCTATTGTTCATTTTCAGAAAGCTTTAAGTTTGCGCTTTATTTTTCCCTACTTTGCACAATAGCTTTCTATATGCGTTTAGTAATTTACAATGCCCGTTGAAAGCTACTTCAATGCCTGTTGAGTAGAACCAATGGGTTCTAGAAGCTTTAGCTAAGACTTGGATATTTTTTCCATGCTTGTTACAAATTTACAACGACTATTGCTAGCTCAGATCAACGCCCATTATGAAACTTCAATGCATGTGATGAAATTCATCATAGCTCAACCTAGAACACTTTTCCACCATCCATTACAAAAGGACAACGCTCGTTGCGAGGTCCAGAAGACTTTAGCAAAAGAACAACATCCAATCAATGTTCATTGCTCATCCTTCAATGCCCATTGAATGGTCCAACGCCTTTGGGAGATGTTTAATGCTCGTTAAACTTGCACAATACCCATTAAATTTATTCTAGCCTTTTAACATTTGTTAGGTCTTGGGTTTACATGTTCTCCAAACATTCTCTCCCTAGTATTCAGAACAATCTCCCTTTTAATGGTCGTTAGGTCTATTTAAAAACATCAAACAAACACTAAAGTACAAAACATTAGAACTTCTCTTGATTTTGCTGTAGTTTTATTATCCTTCAAAAATACATCATTAAAAGTAAAGAAGTGAGTCAAATGCCTTGGGTTACATGTTCTCCAAACGTTCTTCCCTTAGCATTCATAACACTTTTACCTCCTTCCATTAAGAAAGCTCCAATTTTGAAGCTAAAACCTTTTTTCTCTTCACTTAAGGTATGTTTTTCTTAGAGAAAATCAAACTTTACCTGTGATTATTTCAACTAATTGGACTAAATTGCAGGAGGAAAATTTGTTAAGAAAGTTAAAAGAAAGAAAGATAATAATCTGATGGACCATTAATGATATAAGAGCAATTAGTTCTTCTTTTTGCATTCATTTAATTCTTATGAAGGACTATCACAAGCCGTCCATTGAGCACTAAATGAGATTTAATCCCAATATGAAGGAAGTAGTACGAGCTAAATTTTAAAACTCTCGGATGCGGGTACTATATATCCAATATATGATAGTTTATGGGTTAGTATCGTGCAAGGTGTGCCTAAGAAAGGTGGGATGGTCGTAATTGCCAATGAGCAAAATGAATTGATTCTCATAAGAACGATTACCGGGTAGAAGGTATGTATAAATTATAAGAATCTTAATAAGGCCACATGAAAGGATCATTTACCCTTTCCCCTCATTGATCAAATGCTTGAAAGATTTTCGGATCGTGCCTATTACTGCTTTTTAGATGGTTATTCCGGGTATAACCAAATTCTTATTGCTCTGAAAGACCAAGAGAAGACTATCTTCACTTGCCCTCATGGCATATTTACTTTCAAGAGAATGCCATTTGGTTTGTGCAATGCACTGATACATTTTGCCGATGTATGATGGCAATTTTTAGTGATTTTGTTGAGAAAGTGTGAAGATTTTTATGGATAATTTTTCAATTTTTGGAGATTCTTTTGATGCATGCTTAGTTAATCTTTCTATGGTTTTGCAATGATATGAAGAAATGAGCATAATTTTGAATTGGGAGAAGTGTCACTTCATGATACAAGAAGGTGTGGTACTTGGCCACAAGGTTTTTGAAAAAGTCATTGACATGGATAGAGTAAAAATAGAGATCATTGAGAAGATGTCTCCACCTACATTCGTTCAGGGAGTGAGGAGTTTCATTGGTCATGCAGGATTTTACCGTAATTTTATTAAAGATTTTTCTAAGATTCCAAAGTCTCTTTGTAACTTGCTTAATAAAGATTTTGCATTCAATTTTGACCAAGAATGTCTTAATACTTTTTATAGGTTGAAGAAAGCATTAACTTTGGCACCCATCATAGGAACCCCAGATTAGAGCCAACCATTTGAGCTAGTTATGATGCTGTTAATTTTGCTATTGGAGTTGTCTTAGGGCAAAAAAGGGACAAGCGAATGCATGTGATTTATTATGCAAGCAAGACTCTTAACGAAGCTTAGGTTAATTATGCTACTACAAAGAAAAAGTTATTGGTTGTAGTATATGCATTTGTCAAGTTCAGGTCATATTTAATAGGTTCCAAGGTCATTGTGTATACAAATCGTGTTGCAATCGAGTACTTATTGAGAAAGAAAGAAGTCAAGCCTCGTTTAATCCGTTAGGTACTTCCATTGTAAGAGTTTAATCTTGAAATCAGGGATAAAAAGGGGACTGAGAATGCAGTAATAGATCATTTGTCTCAAATTCAACCTCAAAAAGTGGAAACCATATTCTGGAAATCAAGGAAGAATTTCATGGGTATGTACGTATGTATGTGTGTGTGTATTATTTTGATCTCAAAAATTATTTATAATGACTTTTTAGAATTTATCAAGTTCGTTATCATTCTTCAAATTAATATTTTAATAAATAAATGACTAACAACTATATACTACTATTATATTATATTAATTGAAAAACTATAAAATATCTAATTAAAAAGAAAATATATAAATATATATACACACACACACACACACACAATAAAAGAAAAAATATTTTGAAAAAAATAAAAATTATTTATTTATCTAAATTAAATAATAAAAATATAAAATAATTTAAAAATATTAATTTAAAATTTATTTTTTTGATATTCTTATATCTAACATGAAATTTTGCTTAATTGTTTTATAAACATTTTTACACTATAATTCATGCAATGCACGAGTTTGCGACTAGTTACTAATGAATAATTTGTGACAATATCTTAAGAAGTCATTTGTGAATTTTTTGAGAGATTATAAAAAAAGAATGTCACTCGTCAATCTTCTAGGAAACTACTTGTCAAAATTTTGGGAGTCTTCAACTTGCTTTATATACATACACTAGTTTTATGCTCGTACGATGCATAAATTTAGTGAGTAAAATTAAAATTATTATTATTATTATTATGCAGTTAAGTCAATATATTTAAATTCTTCTGCTTCAATTATATTTAGATTGACATAAATTTTTAAAATTTTGAAAGTTGACAAATAAACATCTTCTAAATTTAAAAATAATAAATTGAGTGAAATGTAAATATTATACATAAATATTTAATAATTCATATTACTATAAATGTTGTTATGATTCATACTGTTTAATTCTTGCATCAAGGTTGAAGTGAAAATAATAAATTTTGTCATCTCTGGCACAATTTTTTTTTTTTCTATTTTTGATGTCTTAATTAAAATTTTCTCAAATGATAACTTGAACTTTTTGATTTTTACATAAATATAGCAAATAGGATTATTTTAAAATATAATAGTGAGCAAACTTAAAAAATCTTATTAAGCTTAGTAGGACCTTAAATCTTGGAGTTTAACAATTAATTTCTTAATCGGATAAGCACTAAAAGTCTTTTGGACTTCAGTTTCTCCTATTAGCAATCATATCATATCTGTGAGATATATAATTTATTGAATTACGTGAGAAATCATGCATTTTTTAATTTTATGGGAGCTTGAAAATTGTAAATTTATATTACTTGTGATAATGTAATTTTTTCACATCGTTGATTTAGTTTTTGGAAATCAAAAGATCAAACATGTGTCTTTGAATTGAAATATCATCATGACTTACTTCTTTAACAATTATTTTTATAAAAAAATTGATCATATATTTATTATCCCCACTAACATGATAATGTTCCTTATTGAAAATTACACTGAAATATTTGATCAAATAAATTCTTCGTTCTTTCAACAATTCTCGAAATTGAATAACTATATTTTTCTTTAAAATGACATGAATGTAGTTTGTATATATTGAAGTTAGAAAGGAAATTAATATAAGATAAAATAATAAATAAGAAAACACCAATTAAATTTATTTCTTGAGTATGATAAAAATATATACAAGTTTATCTTTCGTTTATAAAGGGACTAGTTGTATCTTAACCAATAAAAGATAACAAAAGGCTTTAACCGGTAGTTAGAAGAGAAGACATTGAGAGGATTATTTTTGAATCTCTATAAATTCTTTTTATTTTTTGATGATTCAAATCTCTATAAATTTTAGTTCACTCTGATTGGCTCATTCTCTCTTTTTTGTATGTAATTGAGTATTAAATTTTAATTTCATAATGTTTACCAGAATCTCATTCACCTGAACTTCACATAGAACCAACAAAACTCAGTCAATTATCTATTTACAATATGCTTTTGATTGAAGTTTTAATTGATTATATAGCACATAATTATGATTCATAAAGCTCTATCCTACTGTTATTAAGGAAAATAGAACATTGAAAATACTAATTAATTTTTATGATCAACTTGACATATTCTATAAATATAAACGCTCAAAGATAACTAAATAATAGTTTTATTTGTTCAATAATATCTGAAATAGTTCATTTCAAAAAAAAATTCTAAATTTCATATAAAAAAATGCTCTAATTCTATCAAAACATAATTTCTCAAATTATATATATATATATATATATATATATATATATATATA
>CATIWR010442201.1:0-15621 GCA_949677035.1 Omphalea diandra | reverse complement strand
TTATTATTATTATTCAAAAATTATATTTTATTTTTATTCACAAAAAATGTGAACAATTAATTTTTTATAAGTTTTTTTAAAAAATTAAATATAAATAGTTTGAATAGTTAAAATTTTTTAATTAAGAAAATAAAGTAATTTTAAATATGATTATATAAATTAAAAAAATTAAAAATCCAAGCAAAAATACCCTTCTCATATATATTTTTATGTTTGGATTAAACATTTTTTCAATTAAATAAAATTCTAGAAAATAAATTTCGTAATAGATGAAAGGAAAATTGATTAAAAAATATGCAACTTAACAAGTAAAAAATATGGACCAATCTAAATCAAGATTCACTAGGCTAAGGAAAAAAAAAAAAAGAATAGGATATCAGCAAAGGTAAAGTCCTATTTAAGTATAAAAGGGGATATTAAATTTTTTAAAATATATAAAAAGTGAATTCAAAAATAAAAAAATTAATTTAAATAGATATTAAATCTAAATACAAACGAAATAAATTTTGTATTAAAAAAAACTATAGTAGAGTACTCACAATGGTGCTTGAAAATTTATCCTCATAGTGGTTTTGGAACCGTACGATTTTAACTATGGGACACGTCATATGCATCCGTTGGTTTATATGCCTCCTGTGGTAGTACAAATGGAGAAAAACATGTCACTCTAAACCTTTTTTATTTTCTGCTTTAATATATAACAGTGAAGATTTTGAACGCTCGAGAGATGTGTGTGTCCATGGAGGTTCGGTGAGAGGAAGAAGAAGAAGAAAATGTTTTAAGGGCAAATATGTAAATGTAACACCCTGCGTGTCTGCCAACCCGTTGAAACACTCCAATTTGGGGTGTTTTAATTTGGGGTGTTTTATTGGTTTGGGTGGATTTGAGTTGGTTTGCCAAAACCTCTCAAACCAATCTATTCCACCTCAAACACTTCTATCCAAACACCACATTATTTTCCAAACCAATCCAAACAAAGTGTAAAGAATTTCGAAACAAATTTAGGCCAAATTGTGGCTAAACGGTCTAATATAGTTACAGGGGAAAAGGAGCACTTGGGAGAGAGGTTCTAAAGCTTCTAGTGTAAGAAAACACACTATTGTTCAAAACGTTCCTTCGCAAGAGGCTATTGAAAATGTGGGGCATTTACTTACCTCAAACAATTATGAACATCACCAAGATCCTCCTGATGAGCCAGCAGATGGTGCGATTATCGCTATGGAAACTGATGGTGGAACTCCAGATGAAAGAAATACATACTGGATGGGGTTAAGCGAGCATGAGGGGCCTATATCTGAAGCCGTGCATAGTGATGAACGAGGTCGAATCAATTGATTCAGCTCTGTGATAGAGATACAACAGTGTTCTGGTGTTGTTATTGTTTGATTTGTTTATGTATTCTTATTTTATGGATTTTATTATGCGGAATTGTCAAGTCGCGGCCTCGAGGGAGTTCCATCGTGCCCTTAAAGACCTGCTCTGGGCTCATAAACTCGCAATTCTGGGTTTATTAGAGCCAAAAGTTAGTGGTTCCTAGGCAGATGAGATTTGCAAGAAAATGGATTTTGATTTCTGGGTGAGAATAGAGCAGTTGGTTTTAGCAGTGGTATATGGGTTTTCTGGCAGGATTAGTTTCAGATAGAAGTGTTGCGTACCCATCCTCAGTTCTTCTTCTTCGGGTTGTCTAACAAAATCTGCCATCTTGGATACTTGTTGTGGGCGTGATCTTGATATAACGGCTCTCAACATAAATGATTCTTGTATTGCAGTTGGAGATTTCATTTTAGTGGTATCCCCCGGGGAGGTTAGTTCGGTGGGTAGGTTGGCCCAGCAGCGATGTTCGTAGTTTATTAACTAGATTTTTGAGCAAGGTCTCGTTGATTTGGGGTACTCAGGCTCGATGTATACCTAGAGCAGAGGACTGTCAGTGGAGACTTTTAAGGTTGCTAGGTTGGACTGAGCACTTTGCTCCATTTCTTGGCATTCTTTTTTTTCGAATCAGTGATGGTGGTTTATCTACCAAAAACTCAGTCAAATCATGTGCCAATTTTGGTTCGTATTGATAGAATTATTAGCAACTGGTATTAGAAAGCTTAGATTTAAGGCTGCTTGGGTTCTCACCCACTTTATCAGCAGTGTACTCAGGACAATTGGCGGCATGATAAACCTTTTATGGAAAATGTTAATAATAATGCTGCAAAGCTCGATGATTGGGATAGGAATGTTTTTGGTTGTATAGTTCAACGCAAGCACAGGCTGTGGAATAGACTTATGGGTGTTCAAATCAGGTTGGCTAATTGTCAGACTAGAAATCTTATTCGTTTGGAGCAGAAACTTAGAAAGCAACTGGATGAGGTGTTGCAGCAAGAGGAGATACACTGGTATCAGAAGTCACGGGAAGAATGGATTTATTCTGATGATCGTAACACCAAAATTTACCATGCTTCTACAATGGTAAGGAGGTTTTGGAATCACATAGTTTCCCTCAAAGATAATAATGGTGGTCACAGATTTGGTGTTGTTATCTAATCATGTTTATAAATTTTTTCATAGTTTGTATCATGCAGATAGGGATGGGAATTCTCCCTTGCTCTAGGGAGGATTGTTTCCCAGGCTTTCTCAGGACCAACTTAGCGAGCTGGATCTCCCCTTTTCGGTGGATGATATTAAAATTGCTCTTTTCATATGGCCCCATACAAGGCGCCTGGGCCTGATGGATTCTGTGCTGGGTTCTTTCAAAAATCTTGGAATACGGTTTGGAGGTCCTCATGTAATATGGCTTTTTATTTGTTGCTACTGGTGTATTGCCCACAATTCTTAACGATACCTTAATTGTTTTAATTCCTAAGGTTACTTCTCTGAAATTAGTGACACAACTTTGACCAATTAGTTTGTGCAATGTGGGGTACAAGGTTATCACTAAAACTTTGACATATTGACATATCAATTGAAGAAGATATTGCCTAGTATTATCTCTTTGGTTCAGAGAAGTTTTGTCTCGGGACATCAAATCTCAGATAATATCATCATTTATCAGGAGATCCTCCACTCTATGCAGAAGAGGAGGGCAGAAGTGGGAAGGATGGCTGTAAAAATTGACCTGGAAAAGGCTTATGAAAGGCTATCTTAGGGATTTATTTGCAATACTTTGAAGGTTGTTGCACTCAGTGGCTCTTGGGTGAGGAATATTATGACTTGTGTACAATCGCCTCAGCTTTCTATTCTATGCAATGGTAAGCCTACAGTGAGGTTTCAGCCTTCACGTGGTGTCAGGCGATGCAATATCCCCATATCTCTTTATCTTGTGAATAGAAAGATTGAATCATATCATTTTCAAGGTGGTTAGTAGAAGGGATTGGAAGCCTATTAGACTAGTAAGAAGTGGCCCGAAGTTGTTGTATCTCTTCTTTACCAATGATTAGGGTTTTTTCGTCGAGGTCACGACAGGTCAAATGCAAGTTATTAAACATTGTCTGGATATCTTTTGTGAACCGTCAGGTCAAAAAGTGAGCTTCCACAAATCTAGCATCTTTGTGTCTAAAAATGTTAACTCGGACTTTGCTAAAGATTTGTTGACTATCTCCGGTATTCCTTTAACGGATAATTTTGGAAGACACCTTGGGACGACATCAGTTCATGGAAGAGTTACTCTAGCCATTTTTTTCTTAGGTGTTAGACAAAATTACTAGAAGGCTAAAAGGGTGGAAGTTGAAATATTTATCCTTGGGTGGTCGTCAAGTGCTAGAGCAATCGATTCTGTCTACGATTCTGTTATCTACCATGCAAACAGCATTTCTTCTAGTTTGGATATGTAATTACATTGAGCAAAGAATCCATCGCTTTATTTGGGGCTGGGGGCAGTGAGAATAACAGAAATGTGAGTTTAGTAAACAGGGCCGCAGTTAGTTGTCTTAAAGGCAGTGGTGGTTTGGGGATTCGTAAGGTACATTAGACCAATTTGGCATTCCTAGCTAAATTGGGTCGGAGATTTGTTTAGGAAAACAATAGCTTGTGGGCTAGGGTTATAGCTAACAAATATTCAAGGCAAGAGTTTAGCTTGGATGGACTTATTCATAAATAGGGCTCTTCTAATGTTTGGCAAAGGATGGTGACAGCAGCTCCTATCTTGCAGAAGGGGAGTGCGTTTTTTGGTGTCTAATGGTAAAAATGTTCTTTTTTTGAAGGATGCTTGGTTGGGTAATGATCCTCCTACAAATCATTGCCTCAAGGAGATTAGTATAGCAGAACAATAGCGATGTATTGCTCATTATTAGGTTGTTGGTGTTGGGTGGAATTGACACAGACTTCAAGATTCATTATCTTTTCATCTCGAAGATAAACTGGCGGCTGTAGTTCTTCGGGAGGATGATGAGTTCAGTGATGACTGGTATTGGGGAATAACGAGTAGTGGGCAGTTCTTGGTGAAGTCAGCTTATGCCCTGGCTACCGGAGGAGAGGTGGGAAATCGGTCTGTTCTTTGGGACAAAATAAGGTTCCTCAATGACTCGGATCTTTCTTATGCTTAGTTGTGCATGGCGGAATTATGTGTAATGTCAAAGTATACAAAGAGGCTTTACATCTAATTCCATTTGTAGGTGCTGCCCAGGAGTACAGGAGGATGCTAATCACCGTTTTCAGCATTGCAACTAGGTTAGAGAAATATGGAAATCAATTCTGTCCATAGATGAGTTTGATTTGTAGGATTCTCTCCCATTTAAGGATTTGATTGCTCATAACCTGAATGTGGTCGTACAGAGTAATGTGGAGGGGAAGTGGGTAGTCTGGTTCACATCTGTTCTCTAGTGGAGTTGAAGATGGAGGAATGAGTTTGTGTCAAGGATCATAGCCCTGCATTGCATTAAAAGTGAAGTGGCTTAATCATTATGTTAATGAGATGGTGATGGTTTTCAGGAACAGTAAGTTTAAGGCTAAAATCTCAACCAATTACTAGGACACGATTGATTGGTTGGCTTCCGCCACATGAGAGTAGGGTAAAGTTGAACATCAACGGTTGTTGTAAGGCTTTTGTTAGAGCTGTCGGTGGTGGTGGTTTATTAAGAGACGCGTCTGGTAATTGGCTCGTGGGGTTTTCGATTAACATAGGGTCATGCTCTCCTATTGAAGTTGAGTTATGGGCTTGCATGAAGGGACTCATTGTGGCCTGGGAGGAAGGTTTTAAAAGGTCATTGTGGAGACAGATTCACTGCTCATTGTCCAATGGCTGTTAGATGGTAATGCGAGTGTGGGATGCCGCAATCTGGTTCAAGTGTGTCGAAGTTTGATTGGGAGGGAGTGGGAGGTAAAGGTTGCCTATGTGTACAGGAAGCTAACCAAGCAGCAGACTATTTCGCTGGCATTGCGATGCCTCATGATCGTGGTTATCAGGTGATATATGCCCCTCCTAGTATTCTGGATATTTTATATCAGGACAAAGTCGGGATTGCCTGAGAACGACGAACAACTGAGTTTGAGATGGATACGGACTAGGTTCATTTTGTAGAGCTTGGTGCTTCTATTTTGCTTGTAGTTTTGGGGTGTCCCCCGTCCATTGCGACAAAAAAAATAAAAAATAAAAAAATAATCTATAGGTTAAAGTTTTAATATGATTTGAATTTTGATGATGGAGGGTGGTGGTTATAGTGGAAGAGGAAGGGAAATTTAGAGTTTGTGGATGGAGACCAGAGAAATGGTAATGTGGTGATAATGATATACCAAAATTGCTGAAATATAACCCCATAAACACAAATCCTAATTCTCTTCAACTCTTCTTTTTTCATTTCTTCCCTATCCCACGTTACATTTAACTGTCGCTTCTGTCGTCATCTCAACAATGATGCATCGATGGTTGTTGATTTATTTTCCATGGCAAATAGCAGACGAGAAGCCTTGAAATTGCACATCATCAACATCTGATTCATTGCCATCTACTTCATCATCATTGCCTCTTTCATCATCATCATTTTCTTAGTAAAGTCATTATTGCCTTACTGTTGAATTGGTTAATTGCACGATTTTGATTTTATTTTTCTATGTTCTTGGAGTTTTAATACAATTTGGATTTTGGAGGTGAAAGAGAAAATTATAATTGTAGCAGTGGTTATAGTTCAAGTATGAAAACGTTTTGTTGACTATGGAGGATCCAACGATGAAAATGCTTATTGTAATGGAGGATTGAGTGATAAAAGTAATGGCTGTAATGGTGAGAGGAAAGGTTAGAGGAAATAACAATAATAATAATAATAATAATAATAATAAATGAAAATATTTTCCATTTTTCTGCCTTGACTAATTAAACTGAATAATTAATTTTATCTTCAATTAACCTTTTTTAAAAAATTCAAGGGGCAAATTAGCCCTTAAACATGGAAATGACGTATGTAACCTATAAGATTTTATATCGGTTATTATCAAGGAAATAATTTGGTTTACACCAAATTTTGCGCAAACCGCCCAACCCAAATTCCTCAGTTTCACCTTATTTTCAGTTTCGGATATCTCAAATCCAAACATTCTGTCTGGTTTAGCATATGAGCCTCAAACCGACCTATGTACACCTCTATCCAATAACTTTCCAATGCATCCAAACTTTCCAATATCCAATAACTACCCAACGTACCCAAACAAAATAGTTTTCAAAAACTGGGTTTCACACCCTTTGCATGGTAACAAAAGGCAATAATTAATACCAAATTTCTATTCAGGAAGGATAGAGTTGGTGCCAAACACATACTTATGATCAAAGTACAAAACTTATTCTGTTTCAATATCTCCTTTTCAAGGAATTTGAATGAGAAACTCTCTTACCCTGTGATTGGCAAATTTCCATAGGGAGGAAAGAAAATAAGGAAAGAAAATAAATTTTATTTTTCTTTCTTATTTTCCTCCCTCATGATTGGATAAAAAGGAGGAAATTTTTATTTTCCCTTGATTGGATAGCCAATTATGAAAGAAAAGAAAAATAATATGTATTATATTTTCAATTTTACCTTTTATTAAATAACACATTTGAATATATAATTGTATTGTATAATGATAAAAATAATAATTATTATTTAATTGATTTTATATGAAATTAAAATTCATATAATGATAAATATAATGTTAATACGAACAAATTATAAAATTATTTTTATATTTGAAATGTTAAAAAAATATATTTATAGATTGATTTATATTTTTTAAATATTAAAATGTAACAAAAATATTTTTAAATATATTTTTTAAATTTTGAAATATTAACCGAAAATTGTCGAGTGAAAATGAAAACAAATTAAGCAACTTTGGTTCGATAGATTCAGTTCGAATTGATTCAATTAAATTACATGTATTTTAAATTTGGTTCGATTCAAATGAGTTTAATTTATTAATTACTTCAGTTAATTCAATTTTTTCTGTTTTCTATATAAAAAACCGAATCAAAAACCTAAAACTGAATTTTTTAAAAAGTATAACTGAATAAACCAATTGTATTAAGGGATCAAACCGAACCAGCTCGGTTCGGTCAATTTTTCAGTTTGGTTTGGTTTTTGCTCAGATTCTGTAATTTTTTACACTGTCCAGGGGTAGAATGATAATTTCTACAAAATCCCCTCTTCCTTCAATATTTTCTCTCCATTTTGAAGAGAAAATGGAAGGAGGAAAATTTTAGTTATTTTCCTTCCCCCTCACATTTTCCTCCTCTTTCCAATCAAGGTAAAATACATTTCCTCTCTTATTTTCCTCTCCCATTTATTTTACCCTCTCCTAGGCTTAAATTCAAAAAGGTGTTTAGTACTTTAAAATCTGTCACTGCCCTAAAAACAAGTTCAATAAACTTTAGAAGTCCTACCTCAATTGCTGTGCAAAAATTTTCAAACAGTCAGTTTGACTTTGTAAGGTGCGAGCCACCAAAATCATCGGGAAACTACAACACAGGCAAAATATTATTATTGAATAGATTCAGTCAACTAATAATCCCCATCACCGCTAAAAACTATAATCCCAACGATTTCTCCAGTTTTTGGATCTGGTTCAGGAATATCCAGGTCATCTGCAAATGGAAGCATCCACAAATCAGAACTCAAAAAAAAAAAACACTCCTCGAGCAGTCATCTTAGCTCAGATCTAAGCACATGTCATGAATGTCTGTCAAACATCAAAAGGCACACAAGCACGCGATCATAAGCTACCAAGAGACAAAGAGATGACGAATATGTACCATGACATGGGGAGCAATTCTAACACAATATACTGGGAACCCCGTGTAGAATTTTAAAGGTCCTCCAGACTTAAGAGTCTTCAAGGCACAGTCTAGAGAGCCAGTGTACGGATACTTTCCCTCAGCATCAGGTTGCATTTTCTGTATTTGAGTTTTAACATAATCAAAGGGAAGACTGCAAGCTGAAGCAAAGAACCCTGAAACAGAACTTGCACCTGAGAAGGACAAAAGTAGCTGTTAATCACGCTCTGGTCCTGTGTAATATTTAATAAATACAGAATATAAGCAAGATGATGGTTAACATTATATTTCATATCCAAAATAGACTTTAAATGTAATGCTCAAGTATAACAGCACTTAATATAGCAAATATAGTTTTTAGCATTTTGCTCTAGAAAATTCAATGATGATGATGACATCTTCACTTCATGCCAGTAGTAATTACCTCATTCAAATGAAGCAACAAAAGTTTAATTCCAGAAAAGATTAAAAGAAAGCCATAAATGAGAGGACTGCCATATACAAGGTTGGACAAATCTGCTTCAATTAATAGCTTAGTTTTTACTATCGCAACTAGGAATTTTTTTACATCATTGCCACTAAAAGAAAAACAAACAAGCAACCCCCCGCCACCGAACCATAAGGCTGGTCCAGCCTTTGCGGCTTTGCTTACACAACATTATTTAGTTGTTACTAGAACTACACATATGGCCACCTCAAACATTGGAAACACATATAAGAAAAAATTATGAGTTTACACTAAAGTTACATAAACAACATTGTTACACCAGAATACCTTGTGGAAATATACCCACTAAAATAAATTATTAGACAATTTGGCATCAACCCACATATATATTTGCAATGAATCTTACCTAGCACTGTAGCAGCTTCACCAAAACCAAGGGAATCCCTGAAAAACTCAACACTTTGATCATAAGAAGCAAGCATCCCCATGTTCAATGCCATTGCTCTCACAACAGTGGGGCCTGCACCTTTCCAAAGGGCCAAAACTCCTTCATCTGCAACAATACGATAAAGGGCATGGAAGGCATTTGTGTAATTTCGGCGCTGAGCAACGGGTAATGTAGCATCAGCCTGCATACGAATAAGTGCTAAATCGGCTGGACTGCCAACAGACGCTCCAATAGCACCAGCAGTTAGCCCACACAAAGCCTTCTGGTATAGAGGTAGGGGTTTCCCATCATTTGCTTCAATGGCTTTGTTGGTCAAAATCCTAAGGAAATCAAAAGAAATAATCCAACATGATTAACAAATGTTAAAATAAGAAACAAATGACTATAATTTGACAAGTTAAACTACACAATCAACTTTATGGACGTTGAAGTAACAATATGAGAGATGTATAACTACTACATTTGAGTAACAATATTAGAGGTGTGTAACTACTATATTTGAGTAACAATATGAGATGTGTAACTACCATATTCTGGAGAGTAACAATGCACGTGCACACTAGGGCTGAGCATGGTCTCGGAGTTTCTCGAACAAAACCGAAAACTGGACCGAAATTGGTACAGGACCAATCACTATAGAAGAGAAACCAGAACTGAACCGATTTTTATTTAAAATTGGTTAGGTTTTGGTCCTCTATTAAGAATTGTACCAAGGACTGGACAGACAACAGACCGATTTGAACCGAACCAGAACCACAGACCAGAACCGAAATAAAATATATAAGTTGTTATTTAATATATATATATATATATATATATATATATATATACTGTCTATATGAATATAGTATAGAATATTCATACTCTCTGTATGTATAGACTTAACCTAATATACACTGTATATAGTTAATATTATCCTAAACTTAAAATTCTTTCTCTTCACACGCCACTCTCACCTCCTTTCCTCTCACAAAACAAAACTCTCCTCGCTTATTTCTTCATCTGCTCAAAAAGTCGAACTGTAACTCTCATTTCATGTCACGCCGAAACCCATCTTATTTCTATACCTATTACCTTACCATCTTCTTCTTCATGTTGAAATCATACCCATACCCCGCTAAATCCCATTATTACTAAACCCATACCCATTTGCCATTGAAACCCGAAAATTAAACCCACCCATACCCATCTTCTTCCTTTTCAATGTGATTGCAATGTATAATTTAGAACAATTTCAGTGTTGTTTTTTATTTTTTTAAGGAACAATTTGAGGTTTGTTTGACCATGCAACATGTGTTTTAACTGTTGAAAATATTCTGGTTTTAATTGTTGAAATATACAGCTTTCATTGTTGAAATTTCAAGTTTTAATTTGCAGAATTTATTGTTGAAAACATTACAGGTTGAAATATACAAGTTTCAAATTTAATTTGTAGGTGAACTGAAACCCTCAACCGCACTGAATGGGACTGAAGGACCGTACCGGACCGAACTGAATTTTGGATCAATCCGGTTCCCGTTCTTTACATCTCTCAGTCCGGTTGCAGTCCTCGAATTTTTAAGCAACCGAGACTTCGGCCCAATTCCGGGGTTTTTCAAAACCCCGCAGACCAAACCGAGCTCACCTCTAGTGCACACACAAACACTACTATATTGGAGGGAATAACAATGCATGTGCACACAGGCACAAAAACACTGATTTCACCAGGAATGATTAGACTCAAAACTTTAATAAACTGTAGATGTAAAAAGTACACAATTGTATAACAGCACATGATCAAAAATAGTAAAAAACACTTACTTGAATGATCCAAGTCGAGCAGTTGTATACGTGGCTTGCCGGAGTAGTCCAGCAGATAGTCCCTGGTCAAAACTATTGTTATTTAGTGAAAGTAAATAAAAGGACAGAAATTCTAAAATTCTCAGTCAGAAGAATTAACCATTTTTCAATAGATAGGACGTAAAATTTTCATTCACTCAGTTTTGCCTACCATATTCCAAAATCAGAAATCCACACCAAGAAAACTAAACCCTCCCTCTTTCTCTCTCCCTCCCCCTCCCTTTTTCCTTCTGTGTCTCCCCCCAACCACTCCCAAACAATCATGAAACATTTGACTTAGACCTCAGCTTATATAACATTTCAAATTGAAATAGAAATAGAAATAGAACATTATAACTCAATGTACAACATTCCAAAATTTTATGATCGAAACCTTCAAAACCCAAATTAAATATTGAAAAAGATCAAAACCTTTAAGCACATAGATCTTATAACAAGAAAATCTACATTCGATCATCCAAATAGATCAATCGTTTCATATAATCAGAATCCAAAATTCACTTTAAGTAGCAGAAGCAAACCTTATAAAAGGCCCCAAGACCCTCCTCCTTTAGCATGGTCTTTGTCACCTGAGCCGCTGAACCCTGACCCAACTGAACCCTCACCTGTCCCAAACCAAAAAAAAAAAAAAAAAAAAAAAAAAAAAAAAAAAAAAATCAAAGCAGAAACAAACACATCCAATTCAAAGCAAAAACCATATAAACTTCCCAATAAAAGACATCCAGATCTAAATCTTACCAAAAAAAAAAAAAACCATCACAACTCCAGAAAGATTAAAGCTTTAAATCATAAACAACAGCAAAATACAGAACTGATCTAGAAGAAATGTGCAGAAATCCATAAAAGATAAACAAAAATAACTCTACAAACAGACATTATGTACAGACCTTAATCATATCGATGGGCTGGATGACACATGTGGCAAGCATGCCTGATGCACCACCATTAACGAAAGGTTTAATGGTAGGCCATACACCAACTGGTCGAGCATTATTCTCTTCTGCCATTTTCTCTTTTGTTTGGACTACGAGAGACCGACAGAGAGATGCTATTGATATGTTCTTGCGAAGGGAAAGGAAGGCGAGGGCGCATGAGAAAACGAAAGAAGCAAATATAAAGTACACAAAAACACAAACTCGTAATTTTCTTTATTTATATTTTTAATTTTTCGGGGTCCCTTTCTCTCTCTACAAGGGGAAAAAAAATATTTGCTTTATATTTGGTTCAACTTGTGTTGTATGGCATGCAATTGCAACGCAATCCCAACTCGATTTTGAGTGTGTGTCAAAATTTTTGAGTTTTTGGTGAATTTTATTTCAGTGGACAAGACTTGTTGAAAATTGTCTATAAAACTATGTTGAAATTGGCATTTTTGAAGTTCAATTTTCAGTCATTTCGTCTTCATGAATTTAGAAATAATGTACATCAAAACTATATAAGTAAAGTATGTCAAAAAGATAATTTTCAATACATAATAATAGGAGAATTAATGTGAGTTAATTCTATAATTAATAAATTTAATTTAATTTAATTTTATAATAATATTATTAATTTGTAACAACATAATTAAATCTAATCAATTTAGTAATTGCTAGATTAATTATCTTAGTTATTTAATTTTGTATTTATTGAATTAATTGAGGATAATTGCATACAGTTACTTTTTATTTAATTATTTTAATTAATAGATTTTGTAACTATTAAATTAATTAATATATTTTTATTAATTCTCACATTATAATTCATTTTCAATTAAATAGTAAAAATATTAAAGAGAAAGTTAAATAAAAAAATTTTGAAAATTAGAAAAATCTAATAGTAAAAAAATATAAATAGGAAATTAGAAAAATATAACAAGTAAAAATTTTAAACAAGAAGCTAAGATTTAAATTAATTTTATTGATTGTTCAAAATTCTGAGTATATAACAACTAGTTACAGTGTAATAGATTGTCAGATATTATTTTATTCAAGTAAACAAAATTTCTCTTAAAATTATATTATAGAAGATTGAATATATGAAACAATAAATAATCATCTATTACAATTTATCTCATACAGAAAATGTAGTGAATTTTTAAATTTTTCCCTATTGCAATGTCATATCAGTCTGAGTAGGTCTTACATTCTTAGGTGTGTCTCAAATTATACAAATCCAATCAAAATAATATTCTATGATCAGTTAAAAACATATAAAGGAACATTTCTCATGTTTTACTCATTGTCTGATTCAGTCCATCAGGTCACCAAAACAAAGGACCAATCTCAGGGTGAGCAAGTTTGTAACATGTTGATAAATAGTCATGATGAACGAACAATATTTCAATAACCATATTGGATTTGGAAAAAATATTTTACAGGTATGTAGACTAGATATAAATACAACTTTCAAGTTTGGACCATCGTTGAATTCTGAATTTATGACCATTAAATTCTTCGAAAACATAATTAAAACAAAGGTGGGGTTTCATTTGGGTACATGGTCAGTCCCAATCAATAAGTCATATCTCTTTCCACACAACAAATCAATCAAAACTGTTTTATAAGTTTTATAGGGGATATAACCCTACAAATTTCATGTTTTACACTTTGTCAAAATCAAAACATAATGCCACCAAAATATAAGAAAACATAAAGACTAAGGTCATCTCAGTTGGTTATGAACTAGCCCTAATGAAGGAGCCATTACTCCTCACACACACCAAATAAGCAAAAATGTTTCATATGCATTTATATGGGATATAAAGCTATAACTTTCATATTTTGCACTTTCCATAAATTCATCTTTTAGAGTTATGAAATCGTGGGTATAAAATCCTACTCTAACAGCAAAATCCAACATAATCAGCTATTGTTCTCTTGAATTTAAACTTCCATCCAATAGCCCTACTTCAATTACTCCATAATTCTCACTCTTCATGCATGATTAACATGTCATGAGAGGTTAATTTTAGTTGAGAAAAAGATAAATTAACTTACCTATTGCCCTAGAATTAGAAAACCTTACTACTTTTTCTTAGGCAACCCATACTTCTTCCTCTTTTTCTTCTTCTTCTTTTTCTTCTTCTTCTTCTTCTTCTTCTTCTTCTTCTTCCTTTCTTTCTTTTTTCCTTAGCTCTCTCTCTCTTCTATAATAACTCATCTAACCCCTTAATTTTGATGCTAAAGGGTCAAAAATTCCACTTGTAATCCATTTGCAATAAGATAAAATCACAGTGTTGCATTTCTACTGGTTGGAAGTTCACTTTCCTCTTTTAGTCCCTCTTCTTCACTCCTTCAGCACCTTCATCCATCACCTAATTCCTAGATACTCCTTATACTTTAAAATAAGCTCTATAACGCCATTATTTATGATGTTATAACAAGCACACAATATAAAACAATTTGTCATGCAACTATACAAACACTATATATATGTTCAATTTTCTCAAATGCAACGGTGCAAGTTTCATTGTCGTGCTTCTACAATTGACATGTCTAAATGATTATTTATCCAATGCATATGTATGTGAGATTTTATATCATTTATGTAATGAATATGTTCATGTGATAATGCCAGTGAATGTGGATAGGGATGTTACATTTTTTATGTCTGTTAAGCAATTCACAATGCCCATTGGAAACTCCTTAAATGCCTATTGAGAAGGGCCAATGATCACTTCAAGTTCCAGAAGCTTTAGCTTAGGCTTGGATATTTTTCCCTTACATTTTATGAATCTGTAATGCCTATTACTAGCTCAAATAAATGCCCATTGCAAAAATTTAATGCTTGTGGTGAAATTCAACATAGCTAAACCTTGAGCACTTCTTAAACGCCCATTGCGAAGGGACAACACCCACTGCGAGCTCTAGAAGACTTTGGCAAAAAAGCAACATCTAATCATTGTCCATTACTCATCATTCAATGCTCGTTGAATGGTCCAATGATCATTGGGAGATATTCAATGCCCGTTAAATTTGCACAATGCCCATTGAACTTGTTATGGCCCTTCAAAGTTAATCGAGTCTTAGGTTCACATATTCTCTAAACATTCTCTCTTAGAATTCAGAACAATCTCCTTTTTTCCATTTGTTAGGTCTATTCAAATCATTAAAGAAACACTAAAGTACAAAGCATTAGAACTTCTCTTCTTTTTGTTATTACTCAAAACATATCATTCTTGGTATCATAGTCAGAACAATTTCCCCATTTTTTAATGATGATAAACCAAGATGCTTTGATACAAAAAATACAAAACTCAAATGTATAAAAGATACCAAATGTTAAAACACAAAACTACAAACAAGATATCAACCAAAAATACATATTACTCAAATATCCACATAAGGTTTTATACAAATTCAACACAAGGTTTAATACCAATTCAACCCAAGGCTTGATACCAATTATTAGAATATCCATATAAAGCTTGGTACCAAGTGTGCTACTTAACAAGCCACATAAGATACCGAATGTTGTATCACATAAGATACTAAATGCTATATGTTAATCACATATAAGAAACTAAGTGTTAGGTTATGCACATAATTCATACCAAAGAAAGCAATCAAGTCACCAAATCAAAGCATCAAAACACTGGGGGGGGGGGGGGGGGGGGGGGGGGGGGGGGGGGGGGGGGGGGGGGGGGGGGGGGGGGGGGGGGGGGGGGGGGGGGGGGGGGGGGGGGGG